>CM034360.1:17499069-17628759 GCA_019925275.1 Mytilus edulis | reverse complement strand
AATAAGTGTTTTTTATTCAAAGAAAATATTCAGAAAAAATGAATTGTGACTTTTTGTCCTGCGACTTTTTGTCCGTGACTTTTTGTCTGTGACTTTTTGTCCTGTGACTTTCTGTCCTACATTCGTTTATTCCACTCACTTATGCCTCACTGAACAGAATTTCTATTGTTCGATTTAACATGAAATTTAAAGGTCAACTATTCCTTTTGTTGTTGATCAGGTGTTAAGATAGGTATACAATAGATTGAAAATTTTGTCACTTTAGCGAAAAATTGGTCATCCCAATTTTTAGTAAAGTGCATATGTTGAAATTATAGCCAATACAACTAAAAATGTCATTCTGCCCTATATACATGATATATAAATATTTTTTATAATACACCTTATCGCTATTCCCGGCTGACCCGTCCGCTTGAACTTTTGACGTCAACAACAATCACTTTTCCATTGTGGCGTCAGACATTTTGTTTTATGACGTCAAAATTTTACGGGAACTTGTGTGATTTCCAGCAATGGCGGACAAATAGCGATAAGGTGTATTTAAATCCAGTGTAAACAAAACCCCTCTATAGATTGATAATTTTTATCCCTCTATAGAAGGATTATTCTTCTATACAGGTATAATCACCATACAGGGGGTTTGTTCCCATCCTGTAAAAGACAAACAGGATCATTATTTTCCAGACACAAAAATTTCTTCTTCTTCTTCTTATGGTATCCAGTTATCCATCAGATTTTTGATGATTACTAACTGCTGACAGTTACTAATTTCAGACAGTTACTATGTTTCAACAAAAAAATATAGTAGGAAGGACAATTTGCTTTACATAAATGTGCAGACCTTTTCAATTGGAGCTGGATTTGAAGCAGCAGTAGCTCGGGCGAACTGTCGCAAAGCTTTCGAAAAGAAATTTTCGGCATCTGTCATTTTCATTTTGGGGTAGTGAGTTATCCCCCATGACAAACATAAAAATAAACCATTTCAGGTGCACGTTCCGGAAATTATAAAAATAAATTGATTGCTTCGCCGAGCTCAGCTGGATACGACCGCAGAGGTACAACCCTGAACAATTAACACAATATCGCGCTTGATACAGGTCTGAATTGGGATTGTTATAATATGTTTGACACATAATATGTTTCTGAAACAAAATATGGGTACAAGTTAAATCGTCACCTGGTCAGATCGACACCTAAAGAAAAAGTCAAATCGGCACCTGGTTAACATGGTTAAATCGGCACCTATTAATAGTCAAATAGGCACATTTTCAAAGAAGATAAGAAATCTTATTATGATGTTATTATGAATTGAATTTATATTCCTTATGTTGCTATTGTACAATACACTGGTCATAATCTTAATGAGTCAAATTTCAATGGAGTGTACAACTATTATTACCCATTTAAATACATCATAAAAGTCTTAAAATAGAAAATGACATACAAAATCACGGCTTAAATTAACATTCCTTGTGGTATAACTTCAGAGAGATACGTACATACATCGTTCCCGTGACATGTTATTTTCTGGAAACTAGAAAACATGCCAAGTTACTCGTCGTTGGCCTCTAATTCCTTCTCTGTTAGGACTATAACCCCTAAATCAATCGCAAACTTCATTTTGTGGTTATAAACCTTGTGTTTAAATTTCAGATATTTCTATTACTTTTACCAAGAAGGTTATTTCTTGCTTTTACTAAAATTATTGTCCGGAAACGGCCAAATGTCTTCGGAAGACGACGTCACGATAACGAGAGACCAATATACGACCGCAAAATTTTGCGGTCGTATAAAAAATAACCAAACGAAATCAAATGTACTTAAAATATTCCAAGTGCTAATTACTAGTATTCATCATTTAGGGTTTTGTCAAAACTGATAAGATACAAACTGTGAGAAGATAAAGGACCTTCTCCTTTTAAACTGCTTCTGAAAAATTGATAACCCGTTTTGGAGTGAAGATTCTAACTTTCAATGAGTAAAAATAAGCTGCCAGATGAGCTTCGTAAGCAATCATCTTTAAATCAATTCAATAACTTGATAAACTCTTGGTCTGTTAGCTCATGGCGATGCTTGCAAAACCAGTTAATTTACAGTGGCGGATCCAGAGGGGGCGTAGAGGGCGTACTTTTTTTTTTGCTTGGACTTTTTTTTGTTTTTGTTAAATGATTAATCAGACTAGACTTCGTGAACTTTGCCATTTCCCTTGTAATTAATTTTTATGAGACAATTCTTTACTTATGAATATATTTTTTCGCTGGTATTTACTGATTGTCAAAGTCATGTGATATGCTATGTTGGAGTTGACCAGTGCGTCGAAAAAAAGTCACTCAGTCATTTTGAAATTCAAATTACAGTAACACTTTGCTTAGGCTGAGGATGACAAGCATGACACCTTTAAAGCCACACATTGAACAAGAACGTATTAACTTGTATTTCACTTTTCCACAAAACAGAAAGTAATACTTTATAGACTTACACTCTCATGAAAAAAAGTTACACAGCAATACTTACCAAAACATGTTTAACCCAAAACTCCCCAGCCTATTTTAAAATAACATAGCTGAATAATGATCACCAGTCAGTAAAAGCTCTAGAAGGTACAAACCATTTGATTTGAGGAGGCAGTCTGAGATATTTGACTCTGATTTTTGTCTGAAACAAAAATTCTGGCCATATCTGGATTGAAAACAATAATCTTGTCTCCTTTTTGATAAAAGAAAAAAAACATTCTATTATTTCAGCATTAAGGTAGATGGGGTGTCTAAATTATAATCCATAGAATTTTTTAATAATTTGCCAAAATGTAGTTTATATAATGCTTTTTTGAAAAAAATAATAAAAAGAATAGGTCACGGGGCTTATTTTTACGTTACACGCTGTTCAAAATTGACAGATTTTGTATAGATTATGCATGGAAAACCCAATTTTCTGCAATAAAGCGTAAACTACACCATAGAATTTTGAGATAACATATGAGAAGATAGCTTTATTAGTATGCTTTCAGTTAAGAAAAAGAAAAAATGGAGTCACCAGACCCGTTTTCTTGCTACATTATAAAATAGGAAAATTCCTAACACATTCTATTGTAAAATTACCTTAATCTGAATTATCTGCCCTTGCATTTGAGTTGCCTCCCCTTAAGTGGCAAAGTTGGGAAAAATTTAATCAAACAAAAGTTTTCTGTTTTTTGTAAAATACAACCATGAAAATGATAAAACATATCATTTTCTGTATTAAATTGAAAGTTCTTAAACATAAATTATCTATTACTCTAAAAATTTGCACATTTTATTAAAGATCTAGACCTTGTTTTCTTGTATTTCCAAATCCAAGATGGAGGAAGACACCCTATCTACCTTAAATGGACATAATGAATAAAAACGGGAGTATTTTTTTTACATGGCCGGGGTTTTGCATGTCTGATCTGTTTCGCCGAACTGGTATATTGAGTATTTTTTTCAAGACCAGACTGCAACCTGCTTGTTTGTGTGTGACCTTTCAAGGCCGTAGCGCATGTTCATTTAAAGTGAGGCAATTAGCCGAGCGGAGCGAGGCGAAAATTTTTTGAGCCTTTTTTTAGGGGGGTTCGGGTGCCTGAAACGAGAGAAGCTAGCTCATTTCAACATTACTATTTATAATAAAAAAAAATATATATATATAACAGAAATGCGTTATTTTTATTAGCTAGCTAGCCTATAAGTAAATATTAAAATTAATCTCTGTTGATCAACCAAAACTTTTCGATTGTCCTGTGACTTGTACTATCGAAAAGCTTCAACACTAGTTCTTATGTACATACATGTATATATTTATGTCCAGCAGCAAGTTATAAGCTTCTAGAAGACGAGAACATGTTATAAACATTCTCTGTAAACATTCCGCTGGAAGACATGTCAACCTACTTGGACACATTGTTCTACCAATTTTTAAGTCATTGGTTTGACCTACCAGGGTTCGAACCCACGACCTACCGCACTAGAATCAACGGCACACGCTAGCATACAACCAGACAATGCTGACCATAATCAGAAAAAGAAACACAAAACAAATATTTCCAAACAATACCAAAAATATATTTCTTACTTTTATTAAAGATAAATAAAAATCATGAATTGCCTTATACATCAAAGACTTCCATAGAAAAGGCGCTTCATGATTTTGTTTAAATTTTAAATTATGAATAATTATTATTTAATTTTTTGGTCAATGAATTATTTTATCGATTAGCATTTGTTGTTCAGTGAGTTGATAGTGTAAACATTGGTAGCAATAGCGTTATCGATTCAAAAATAAACCAAGCGGAAAGTAATAAGCCAACATACTTATAGGGGGTGTTTTAAAATACTCATGAGTTACCTTTTTCATCTTTTTTTCTCTTTAAAGAACCTGTCTTCAACCAGTTTTGTAACGACATTAAGATTTGTTTCAATTTTTTTATTTTTATTTGTATTCGGAACACTTACTTTTTTACCGTCACCACTATGGTAAAAGCTGCAATCGCTGCTGCAGACTGGACACTGTATGTAGTGTGCCGGTAGATAATTTGAAACTGGAAACTCGCATATTGATAATGTAAAATACATAATTAAAAAAAAAAGACACTTCGAAAGTTTGGTCGTCGTTTCAAAAGTGAGGCATTTGCCTCATTTGCCTCCATTACGCTACGGCCCTGCCTTTATCTCTTCATTTGTCGACCGTCATTCATAAATTCGTTTTCATTTCAGTATAGCCTTTGGTTGATTTGGAACCCCTCACTTCCCTCAATTGTGTTTTATTAAGTGAAACATATCAACCAAACATTTGGATAAAAATTGCTTGTTTGTTTTTATTAACTCTTGTCGGTCGTATTGTAAATTTCATCGCCAATAGCCCTGCGTATATCTTGTTCACAACAAGAAATCTGTGAGGTTATGATAACTTAACTTACAACGAACCGGCGAGATTTTTCCATGTTTATTTTTTACAGACAAGTCCCACATTAAATATATCAGTACCTAGCTGTGGATCCATACTATCATTTTATGATAGCACCCATACCACATCTTTCTATATCTAATTAATAGGGAGAATACAGCATCAAAAGTCCAACCCTTATATACACTGTACAGCAACTATAAAATATACATACCCCACGCCAGGAACCGTTTAAAAGGTGCATATCACACTTATTCTATGTTTTTTAGCCCCAAAAAGGTCCTAAATTTTAAAATCCCCCCCCCCCCCCACCTTCCAGAATCCTGGATCCGCCCCTGATTTATGTTCATTACTTTTTGGTTTGTTGCTTTATTTTCAGCATGGCCAATTTACTTTCTTATCTTTACTATAGTGCTTCTGCTGCTTTGTGCTAGATTTGGAAACTTTATGTGCTTTTAATGTGCTTTTTATGTGCAAACCATATTATTTGTGTTTGTGGTTTTATCTCATAATTGCATGTATCAGTATATGTTTAACTTTTAATATGCTTAAAGAACTCTTGTGCTGCATGTTTATATATTAATATGAACTCTTGCTTTATATGTTTAATTTTGTGTGCATGACTCAATATGTATGTTTTGTTTTACTTGTTGTTATGTCGGTTTTAAAAGCTCTTCAGGGCTTATGTTTGTAATTGCATTGCGTATACCGACTCTAAATCAAGTTTTATGTCTTATCAACGAGACTTTAATGAGGTGTGCCGAAATTGCACACCTGCATTTAATATATACTGCACATCCGTATATAATTAAAAATCCTTTATTCTAGGACATTTTAATTTTTATTGATCTAAGATAACTTATTATTCTTGAAATGATGCAATGTTTACCAATTATGTGAAAAGGTCCTGAAACATCTATAACATTTCCGATAAATTATGGAAATTTGAATACCATAATTTTGACTTCAATCCGCAGTGATTGCCTTTCTATAAACATTTCTTTTTCTTGAAATATATCTTTCATAACTGTTTACACCAATGGGTCGATGCCACTGCCGGTAGTCGTTTCTTCCCCGAGAGTATCACCAGCTCAGTAGTCAGCACTTCGGTGTTGACATAAATATCAATTATATGGTCATGTTCATAAATTTCCTGTTTCAAAACTTTGAAAAAAACTAAGGATTTTCTTATCCCAGGAAAAGATTACCATAGCCGTATTTGGCACAACTTTTTAAAATTCTGGGTCCTCAATGCTCTTCAACTCACGAGTCTTATGTAGACGAAACGCGCGTCTGGCGTATTAAATTATAATCCTGGTAACTTTGATAACTATTGAAACTGTAGTGAAACAAAGAATAAACAACAAAAGTTTAAGTCACAAATAATAAATAAAATGATTGATGTTTTCTTAACGTCCAGCGGCAAATATGTCATATGTTCAGTACAACAAATGAACAATAAATGCAATATGTACTGGTAGGTCCTGTAACAGAGATCGACTGTGATGAAGGTATTGTATAGGGACAAATATTTGGTCTTGCAACAGGCCACCTATAGACCCTTTTAAGAGTTGTTTCAAGGACTTGGCAATCTACCTTCACGGGGCATTATATTAAGGTCTCTATTTTATCGAAACCAAACGGACGGACAACTTTAGCAAGGTTTGAAATGACGGTCTGTAAAAGACCACATATGACAATATTAGATAAGAACATAATGAAGCTGATCCATCAATCAAGATATCCGTCAGCTGGAGACTTCGTTTAACATATTACTCTAATGTTCAAAACATGCAAATATTTTCTTTTAGATAACAACTGAAAGGAACGAAACCAAACATGGCACGAATGTTCCTCATGAGGTGCTAACCAAGTGGTGCGACTTTGAAGCCAAGCCATGATCCAAGGTGGCCGCCAGAGGGGGACTTAGTTTAACAGAGGACCCTATGTGAAACACATACACATGTCTTCCAGACATGGGGTCAATTACATTTGAAAGTAATTAATTACATTCAATTACAATTACAAAATCTTCAATTAAATTACACATTACATTTGACTTTTTTTACCAATGTAATTAATTACATTCCAATTACTTGGCAAATGTAATTAATTACTTCAATTACATTTGAAAGGAAATTTAAGATAAAACATTGAAAACATGCATTTATTCTATGATATGTACATAAGTATTATACATTGCTCTATAGTTATAACAATTAGACAGTGTTCAACTAGTATATACATTTTTGTATTGTGTCATATAACTTATTTAAGCATTTTCCCATTCTTTATTCTCAGAATGCAGAATGTACAAATCTCTGTGTTTTCTCTGAAAATTACAAAAGGCCTTATTTAATATCTTGAAAATATTAAATTGTTTTAATTTACCTATTGAAATTTTACATTTATTTAAATTTATTTGATTGTAAATGATACAAAAAAAGAGCACTATTTTTTATTTTTTGAAATGATTTTCATTTTTATCCCAGCTTATTCAAATTATTTATCTTAAATAAGTGATTTAGAAATCTGACTTCTTAAAACAAAAATAAACTTTAGTTTTAATCACAACTAATTAATTTAATAAACAAAATATTTTCCAAATTTAAATGTAAGCTATTAGAGGATATAAGATAAATGAAATCTGATTAGAAATGAAAAAGAAGCATTATGAATTTATTAATTTTTAAAATTCTTATATAGTATTACCTTCATATGTGTAACAAAGTTGGATGTAACTTTATAACTTCCACTAATGAGGGTGCCACAATGCATACATTTTCCTTTGAAAGTATTTCCATTTTGGAAGTCATCAGGAACAGTAAAATGTTCCAGTACACTCTTGGAGCTCATTTTTAAATCTGATAAAATGTTTTCTTTCAACATTCATATATATAGTGAACAAATTTTGCAAGTGAGATTTTGTCATATGCATTATCCCTTCAAGAATTTAAACATGTATCTCTCTCTAATTAGCCTTATATCTGTTTAACATAACTGTTATAAAAACAGTCATTATATAGTTTGTAATAAAACAAATAGCCAGAGGTTATATTTATTGGTTATTTAAGTCCTTGAATAAAATTAATTATGTTAAATCAATGTCTTAAAATATCTATCTAAATCTACTAATTAAGGTCAAGACAGTGACTTCCTAGTGGTTTCTTTTAAAATTATGGCATGTGTCTACATTTTTTTTATCATTCAATACAAAATGAAGAATCTACCATGGTTGTGTTAATACAGAAAGTATACTGTGAAGGCTTTTCTTTGTCAGCTTACAACATTTGTTAAGATTATTGCTTTTAATAATTTTTTGAGAAAACAAGATTTAATCTTTTGATCCAAAATTTCAAATGTAATTGACTTGTAATTGAAAAGTAATTGTCAATTACAGGCAATTTTGGCTATGTAATTAATTACATTCAATTACATGTAATTGAAAAAAATGCTCAATTACACATTACATTCAATTACATGATAAATTGTAATTAATTACAGTCAATTACAATTACATATTTCAATTACCCCATGTCTGATATAAGGGAACAACTAAATGGAAAGGAATAAACATGCCGACATGATCCTTATTGGTGTTGACTAAGTGTTGTAACTTTGTAAACAATCAATCATCCAAGACGGCCACAAGAAGAGAACTTTTTTTTTCCATAAAGATTTATAAGGGAGCTACCATATGATTTTTATGGAGGGGCTAGGATGAAATTTGAAAAAAATAGGCAGGACAGGAGTTTTGAGTAAAAAAAAAGGCAGGATGAGACACTTGCAAAAAAAAAAAAAGTCAGGACGACAAATTTAGGTAAAAAAAAGTCAGGATAAACCAAAAAAAAAGGCAGGACCGAAAAGAGTGAAAAATAAAAAGGCAGGACAGAGATTACAGCTAAAAAAAAAAATGCAGGACAAAATTTTTCATCCTAGCCAATGACTATCTTTGTGCTTAACAATGCAGTGGCAGATCCAGATCTTTTTATCCTCACACTTTATTCCTGGGGCAGTATGATTCTTTAAGATTGACCTATAATTAACAATGTGTCGTCTTATCAGAGGCAATGATTACTAGTATATAAATAACAAGAGTGCACACGCTGAAATGTCTCGCCTTCTATACTAATCATTTATTATGTTGATAGTCCTAAATATAAAGCGAAGTTTTATTACAACTGTCACATAAACTTTACATTAACCAAATTAACTAAACAAAGACCAATGAACCTTGAAAATGAGGTCAAGGTCAGATGAACCATGCCAGGCAGACATGTACAGCTAACAATGCTTCTATACAACATATATAGTTGACCTATTACTTATAGAATTAGAAAAATAGACCAAAACACTAAAAAATTAACACTGTGCAATGAACCGTGAAAATGAGGTCACGGTCAAATAAAACCTGCTCAACTGACATAAAGATCATAAAATATTTCCATACACCAAATATAGTTGACCTATGGCATATAGTATTAGATAAAAAAGACCAAAAGTCAAAAACTTAACTTAGACCACTGAACCATGAAAATGAGGTCAAGGTCAGATGACACCTGCCAGTTGGACATGTACACCTTACAGTCCTTCCATACACCGAATATACTAGCCCAATTGCTTATAGTATCTGAGATATGGACTTGACCACCAAAACTTAACCTTGTTCACTGATCCATGAAATGAGGTCGAGGTCAAATGAAAACTGTCTGACAGACAGGAGGACCTTGCAAATTACGCACATATCAAATATAGTTATCCTATTACTTATAATGAGAGAGAATTCAACATTACAAAAAATCTGAACTTTTTTTTTCAAGTGGTCACTGAACCATGAAAATGAGGTCAATGACATTGGACATGTGACTGACGGAAACTTCGTAACATGAAGCATCTATATACAAATTATAGTATGAAGCATCCCGGTCTTCCACCTTCTAAAATATAAAGTATTTAAGAAGTGAGCTAACGCTGCCGCCAGATCACTATCCCTATGTCAACAAAAGTAGCAGACTCGACAAAAAAATGACTTAAAACAAAAATCTCAATGGTAATTAGTATTACACAGCAGCAACTAAAATGCGTTAAAGGGTTATAAGCACCTCAGATCAACATTACATGAATCAAGTGTATATAAACTTTTTATTCCTGAGGTCATACTACTATTGTTATGCCCCCACCATATTGAGTTTTATCCTTGTTTTTTTTCTGTAAGTACATGAAGTATGTACGTCCATACATCCCAAAATTGATTTCTGTTCTCTAACTTTAGTGTGCCTGAACCAAATTTTATGAAACTATACGCAATGCATATTAACACAAGTCAAGTTTGAATTTTGTTCGCGTCACTTTTTCCATTCTAGATGTAAAGGGGTGAAATTGTCAGTATGCCCTATCAAGTATATATACCTTTAAAATATATATAAGTTTGACTAACTCACTTGTAGCTTTCTTCGGTTATACATTTATTAGGTGAACATAAAAACGGTCTTCAGATTTAAACCTTTAAAAAATATATAAGTTTGACTAACTCACTTGTAGCTTTCTTCGGTTATACATTTATTAGGTGAACATAAAAACGGTCTTAAGATTTAGAAGTATAGATATATATAAAACAACTTGTACATGTCAAGAATGTGTCCATAGTACACGCATGCCCTATCTGCACTATCATTTTCTATGTTCAGTGGATCGTGAAGATGGAGTAATTTGACATTAAAATTAGATTATATCTAAGGGAACATATACAATAATAACATAACCATAGGTGCTGGAGGACAGGATCCTGTTATGAGCCCCCCATAGTCCCTCCCCCTAATTATCATAAATCTCAGATTTTTTAATATATATCACTTATTTGTACCATATATTATATATACTAATATACCATATTTTTACTTTAAATATGCATGTTTACTATCAACGTGAATCTCGACGCGAGGTGCTGGAGGACAGGATCCTGTTATGAGCCCCCCATAGTCCCTCCCCCTTATTATCATAAATCTCAGATTTTTTAATATATATCACTTATTTGTACCATATATTATATATACTAATATACCATATTTTTACTTTAAATATGCATGTTTACTATCAACGTGAATCTCGACTATAGAGTGAAGCCTAAGGAAAGTAGCTGTAGCAAGCTTTCCAAAAAACAGATACAAGACAGCAACCAACAACCACTGAAAAACAGGTTCAGAACTTAAAATTGACACAAATATTATTGATGTGACTGTGTTTAACAAGTTTGCGACTGAGAGTTCAACTCTACCAGTATTCTAACCTGGAACAATTGTGTTATAGCACATCATTAGGATGGAGTTATTACACATTACTTTCAGTCTGCTATCTTGGGAAGTTAGTTACAATATCATTTTAACCCCAGTGATGAAGAGATCAAAACACATAAATGTACATCAAATATTTTATATATACAGTGTAAAACATGACAATGTCACATGATCATGAAGAATGTAATGATTCTATGATAAAAACCAAACTTCGCTGTTTTGGATTTGACAACAATTACAAGATTTACAAACACTCATCCATTGTCACAATTGTTCAGTTTGATTTCACAAAATGTCAATGAAAGAAAGAATGTTAATGTCTTCTCTGGAATCCTCCTCCTCCTCGGCCACCACCACCACGACCTCTAGCTCCTCGTGCAGCTGAAATATGCAAAATTCATAAATTAGTTCAACTATTTTCATACATGTCGGTTATTCATAATTAAAATCACATTTGCAAGGCCCAAGCTAGGATATCAGAAAGGGAGATATGTTATCAATTTCTTCAAGAAGTTAAATTTCATTAGCATTTTGGTTGCATAGTGTTTTTGTGCTAAATCAATAACAAAATATGTAATCAATTTGCAATAACTTTATATACATTTGTACATACATGTACGGGTAACGTTAAATGTTTATCAGTTATATTTTGTCAGGACCTATAAACTACATGTAACTTTTTAAATCTAGGTCAAGCATACCTTAATACAACTTTCATCGATGCGTCAGTTTGTATATGTTGGTATAAATACAACCTAATATTTTGACAACTTTTGATCAACCTTAACCCTTTCAACGCTACACAAAAAAATAGAAAAATGGCTGCTGCTGCTGCATTTTTTTTGTGTTCATTCATTAGAACAGTATATTCCTTGTCAGACTGCTGTATCTTTTTTATTATAAGAGATACAGAAAAAGTTATTGCATGAAAAATGCTCAGGAGAGTATGAACTGTAATGTTAGGCAGTTATTTCAGTAAAATTTTTCTCAGGTTACCTATATTTTCAGGTAATTAACAGGTAAAAGGTGTAATTAGTTACATTTGTGTTGAATTTTGAATAAAAACTACTTTTCGTCTTCATCTATTTTGTTTTTTTATCTGCCATATAATAAAGAAGACACCAATTGCTCGATTCCGTAGCGTATTGCACCATACACAAAGTATTATGTAATCATGGCACAAATCAGTGGCTCCGTCCTCAAAATTTTCAGTCAACCTCCGTTTTCCCCCTTTTTCTACGTCTCGTAATGATCGATCAAATCATATTTCCCACACGAATTGAATGTAATAAACACATTGAGATAACAAGAAACCTTTTAACTAATCCTCGTCATCAGTTTCGCCATAGAAATGCTGAAATATTTTCATATTTACAGCTTCGTTTCCGATTTCCGCCATTTGCATTTGTCAAAATATTTGTTTTTATTTTCCTTCAATTTTCCTTCTACTGCATGATTTTACAATAAAAATTGCTGGGATTTCAAGCGCAAATGAGACCTTGCATATCCTCGATTCATACAAGGAAAAATTAGAGAGGACCCGAATGAAAACCGAATGGTTTAAGAGTCCTTATGAAAAATCCGTTGTCGCCGCGAATAGCAGGTGCGGACGGCGTATGTCATCGCGGCATATGCCGTGTATAGCGTTGAAAGGGTTAAATAAGTTACATTTTGAACGTCATACAACATTCACTTTTCGTAAAGTGGCTCCAGAAATTTTGTTTGACCAAAGTTTTAACCGAAAGTAATATTGCTGTGATGCAATGTCCAGTAATTCGATAATATGACAATTGAAAAATATGGTCTGATGATTGATATTGTAGCAACAAATTCCTGTCTGATCAGTTCTATCGGCAGTCATGAGCTTTTAACATGTTTTAATACACCTCATCATTATTTCAAGGGGTACAATCAAAATCACGTGATGGATATACACACACCGGAAGTTACAGCCGAACTCGCCGCTTGAAAGGTTAGTAGTTGCATTTTCTTATTTATACCAATTAAATTTTGATTAATCCGAATGTCGGATAGTATGTAGTTTTAAAATACACAATTGTTTTTGCTAGAAAGCGTGCAGTTATTGCAAACACTTCGACGGTGAAATTTTGGAACTGTGTCGAAGTGTTCGCATTAACTGCAAGCTTTCCAGCAAGGATAATTGTGTATTTCAAAACTAGATAGTATCCTACATTCGGTGCACTACCTTATTTATTAAATTTTATTGATATAAACAAGTAAATACGACTACTTACCTTTCAAGCGGTCTGCTCGACTGTTACTTCCGGTGTGTGTATATCCATCACGTGATTTTGATTGTACCCCTTGTATTTGTGTTCCATTTCGGAACATCACACAGGTTCCCGTAATATTTTGACGTAAAAAAACAAAATATCTGACGCCATAATGGAAAAGTGATTGTTGTATGACATCAATAGTTCAAGCAAGACAGATTCACAGGTCAGCTGGGAATAGCGATAAGGTGTATTGACTATTGTCTTGATGGTCAGGTCATGGGTGGGGATCAGAGCAGTTTGAACGATTAAACATTTCATTACAGGGACTTGTCAAGTGCATGAATCAATTGTCGAGTCACAATTCAACACAGAACAGCCATAAAAATTATAAAGCAACCATAGGCATTGCAAAATCTAGTTATGTTTGCCTTTTAGACCCACACAATAGCCTGAATGCCTGTATGAGGGCCTAGGGAGAGAGAGGTGGAAATACAGGTCACTTATGTAACAAAGTTCCCATAAGCTTTTTATATACCTTGTGCCCTGAGAATTGCAGATTTCCCTCTTCCTGCACCTCCACCAGATCCTCCTTTCACTCGCTTGAACATAGGCGCATTTTTCAACATATCCGGCAGAATCATGAATCTAATCTTGCTTCCACGGAGATAGACATTTTCAAGTTGTGCAACTCTACCATCTCTGTACGTGCATGTTATTGCTGTCATCTGGCAATTCATATTGTCTTCAGCCTCAACAAGCTTGCCTCTGTAAACTTCCCCTGTCGTAGTTTCACAGGTAACAATATGACCTTCTGCTTCATGAAGAACCTTAATTGGCACCCCAATAGACATGATGATGTTTTTGAAATGCCTAGATGAGTATAAATTAATCTAAATTGTTGCCAGATATCACAGATGATGATGGATTTTTTCAGTGCCGGCAAAAATCAAAACAAACAATGGCGGATAACGCGCACCGGTCGTTTCCGTTACGACTAATAACCCAATTTTTGGTAATACGAAACAACGCACCAAAACGGGAATTTAATAATAAAATAAATGACAGATCATTTAACTTTGTTTTTATTTACCCTTGATTGATAAAAATATTGTTTAACTATTAAATGTATAAAAAGTCATTGTTGTGAGCTGCATCAATTAAGGCTCACACTCAGACTCTCATACAGGTATCTATGATGAGTTTATTTATATACATAGGGATGAGACTATGATTTATGAATCACTATATAAATATTCAGTGGCCTATCCAGAACTTTTCATAAGGGGGGCCCTCTCCAGTCATTCCCTATAAAATCAACCTAATTTTTCCCACAAAAGGGGGGCCCCTGCCCTCCCCCTGGATCCGCCCAAGATATTACTGTCTCAAAATGTTTAAATATACAATTCTGTGATAAATATAGAAATGTTAAATTATACTTAACAGTATATACCTTTATAATTAAATCTTCTCTTGGACCATAAGTGCTCATACATGTCACAGCAATCCATTTCTAGCTTCTTCTTTTTTTAATTTTACAAAATCAAGGTTGGTAACAATGAAGAACATTTTCAATTCTACCTTGCTATCATATAAGCATAGGGGAACACCCATTTAACTTCAAGGAGAGGTTTATATGGCTTTTTCTTTAAAAAAAAATTCTTTTCTCCAATTTTACGAACAAAAATATTGTTGTCAGTAGACAACAAAAAATGGTATTCTAAATCTAGATTTTACCCATACCTTATAGGGTTAAAAAAATCAATTTAAAAATTAGCGCTTTTCACAAAACATTTCTACACAAAAATACAATATAATTACCCTCCCCCTTAAAGTTAAATAGATGCTGCCTTAGAATTAGTTTATTTTTGGGAGTTAATTGCTGAACGTTATA
Organism: Mytilus edulis; assembly: GCA_019925275.1. Lineage (NCBI taxonomy): Eukaryota > Metazoa > Mollusca > Bivalvia > Mytilida > Mytilidae > Mytilus > Mytilus edulis. Next base: position 17,613,421 of record CM034360.1, on the reverse strand, counting down.
TATGCTATAATAATAATAAACAGGCATGTCTATAGGAAATGTACCCATAAATTTTTCAGAATTTAGAGGATGGGTTCATTTTTGTCTTTGTTGTCAAGTTTTCAAGATAAACTGATCTGAAAAGTTAATGGATTACTGATGACAAAAAGGAACATCATTTGATAGCAAGATGCAGCACTCGACTAGAAGCATGGAGGCCAGTCCTAATATTCCTTTTGCAAAAAAAAATAACAGATGTTATTCTTTGGAGTAGGAGAGGTTGCAGGTTGAGATTTACAGTTATGTCAGGTCAAGCTAAATTGTAATGCTGCTTTTCTAGCAAGAACATATCATATACAGTGAGCACAAGAGCAGGTATCCAGGAATCAGAATAGTAAATCAGTTTATCTGTGTAAAGTGATAGGTCTTAACTTCCTGCAAACCATAACATGTTAATATTATGCTCTGTAAAACACAGCTTGATACAACCACAGAGAACAATGCATAAAATTGCAACCGCGAGTCTCAATTTTAAGAATTTTCAGATGAGACAAAAATTAAGCCATTCAATGCATATCCAACAATACCCCAACACCATTGCAACTTAATTGCTTTTTTACATTCCTACAATAGCTATAAAATCTATAGAATCTATAAAATGCTATCTGCTTTTCTCCATAATGACACCTCATCAAAATTGTATATTCAACGTACAAAACTATATACTTGGGAGTATCTAGCACGAGTTTCCTTGATGAAATAATCTATTTTTGCACTGTTCCAAGATAAAGTAGTTAAAAGACTTTCCTCAGCTGACCAACATATAGACATCAGCACTTCCAACACAGGTTAAGCAAATAGTTGAAAAGTATGATGTTATACAGCACTAAATATTTGAAGTGAAAATCGAATCGTTTGGTCACCCTCCCTATGGCACAAAATATTTCAGAAATAAAAATGTGGCTGGTTGGTCACTGGGTGGCTAGTTGCAGAATTAAGTTAATGAAGATACTTAAAATTTTAATTGGTGCAGGGATGCAGTGCTTTTCTATTGGGTAAATCTTTTCAGTAGACAGACACGACTCTAGAAAAAGCTTATTATAAAGAAAACCAAACAACACACATTTTTTCCCTTAAATGTGGTCACCATGTTTTTCAAGTTCTCATTTAAAGGTCCTATGCAAATTAAGTAAGAAAAAAAATCTTCATGAAGAAAAGGGTTTAAACAACATCATATACAATGACAAACCCATACCATACCATAAGACAGATACTTAATTGGTACTGAAATAAAATAAAACAATGTTCATTATGTTTAAATAATTTAATATTAAAATCAAATGACTCAATCGTCAAAATCAATGAATAGATTTACTTACAATGACAAAATCTTAAATTTTGTGATACTTTTGGTCACACGTACAACCTCTATACTATATACTCACTGTATGTTCATAAATCACACTTAAACATCACACTTTTAGATATTACAATTTTTGAACCATTTGTGACTAGTGTAATTATCACTTGATTTTCTCTTTACATATTTTTTAAAGTTCATCCAACTCTTACATACATGTATAACTGATAACTCTGAACAATAGAGTTATAATATAAAATACCAAGTATTAAATTATTATAACATTAAAAATATCACATAATACAATTCAATTGGTAATTGATATTAATGTGTAGATTTGCCTTCAGAAAACAGAGACACAAAATTGTAAGTTTCAAGTAGTGCTCTTAAGAGATATTCTTAAGAGATATGTTTTTTTTTTTTACATTCCTTACAGTTACTTGGTCTGGAAAGAACATGGTTAATGTCCTCGTGTAAGAAGTAATCCTACACAATACAAAAAATCCCCCTTCAATTTCAACATTATCTTGACTTCACACATGAGTGATTACTATTAACCTATTACAGATCCAGATTATTCAATACATAAAATTTTCATGGGATGTTTATTTACAAATGATGATAGCACTATTTATATCTTTACATATAAAATCAGTAAAAAAGTAAGATTATATCTGCAAGATAAAAAATGATTTTATACACAAATGATCATTATGGCTTTCTGATATATCAACTTCTAACTTATTTTAACTTCCAGACACAAATAATTTGTCAGGTTATAAGAGGGTACTTAATTTTCAGCTTGGATAGGAAATTTAATAAAAATGCTATTATATAAATTTATGATACATTTATCAAGTTTTTGCTAACATTTGATTATTCTGCTCCCAGTTTTCAATTGAAAAAAAAGAGAAGAGAATACAAATATCATCATAATTGTGAATATTAATCTTATATCTTTATTCATTCAAATCTAATGATATTATAGAACTGCTACAGGTATTACAACTTATGCATATAAGTAATAATTTAATTTTGGATGTAACACGTCTTCTGATTGGCTGACATTATTTTGTTATCAGCTCATAGACATAATTTAGTCATGTGACCGTGACATCATCAACGTTTTTTCATGGTTTTCCGTTTAAAATGAAATTTAGAATTAAATTATAAGAAATGACTGTAATATTTTTTCTGTCTATTCGAAATAACATAAAAAATGGGGTGCACACTGTAAAATAACCCGCTACGCCCATAAAGATGAGCACTTCACCATACTACAAAATTATAATGAAAATTGAATCAATTGATTGTTGTTTGATGTGGCAATTTGGAAATTCATGAATAATTGGATAAAATTATTGAACAGCGCTCGTCTCCTTATAAAATAACACCAGATCATAATGCTGTTTCAGAACAATATACATGTATAACAGATATTGCATACATAAAATAAACACAATGCAAGAATTGATCAAACGTACATAATATCAAGGGGTCAAAGGTAATTTACATCAGTCATTCAAAGCATTTGTACAAAATGAGAAAGAAACATTGCTGACTTGTATGTTAACTAAACAAGTCCAGTGACATAGATCTTAAATATGAGACACTTGTGAACCCATGTACAGAATTAAAAAAAAAATGTAAACAGTGAATGTTCATTTGTAAAGTTTCAGGGGACTTTGGCACCACATTATATGCTAAATCTTTTCACAATTCTGGTGTATCTTTCACTTAAGTACAGCTTGTATGAAATATTCTATACAAGGTTAAAATTATGAAAGGAAGCAGTGTTAAACCTTTCAGCAAATGACTGTGTCAATATCATTATGGTACTTTACTATTGTACAGAACCTGCTTTAAAAATAAAACAGGACTGAGTAAATTTATGATTTGTCAACTTCACATGGTGGAGGCCTACAAAAATTGTAAACACCAAATAACTAAAAAATGCACTTGATGTTGTATATGTATTAAATATGTGGCCTTATGCAAGTGCATTCCTCTGTAAACTTATATCATGAAAACAGCAATTTGCAACAAATAGAGGGTAGTAGAAGGGATTAATTTCCACAATTGCCTGACAGAAATTTGTAAATAATGGATCTTAAGAAGTTGGTGTCATATTTAGATTACAACAAACTTTAGTATATTTAAATTTAAATCTTGTAAAACAAGACTCTTGATCAATGCAATTATTCAAAATTTAAACTGAAGGATATTGTATGACATTTCCAGGGTTTTAAAAGAATCATTTTTAGTATTGAAATCTATCAGAAATCACACAGTAAACGTGCCGTCCATCTTATTCTAAAAGAAAGCCCTGATGCACTTATTTATTACTTATTGCTTTTGATGGTATCGATGAATTGCTTTATACAAAAAAAATATAACACTACATATATTTAAATGTACATTTTCTGTAAACTGAAAGTATTAAAGTTTAAAAGTACAATTTTTCTATTAATACAATTTTTTTACTTCACAAAAGAAAACTACATGTTTATTTGCAAAATAATTCAGTGCTCTTGATCTTTTTACAAAATGTTGTGTGTATGAAAAACTGAGGTGTGAAAACCTCTGATAAATGAGTATGACAATGTCCTCAGAGACTTCCTCATGTGTAACAGAATGTTATACCCCTGGTATATCTATGACCCTTAAAAACAAATTGATCCAGTTTAGTTGTTCCCATGTTATTAAAAGTCTTTACAAGAAATAATCTGGCTGTGGTTTCTTTGATGGTATTCCTCTAGATTCCTACAAATATAAAATAATTTATTATGATTACTCTCTAAACATATATTCATCGATAAGTAATGTCTTATGCATATTTTAAAGTTTAACATTTTGTCGTGTCATGGGCCATGGCTTTTATTGCTTGCTATGAGGGGTATTTTTTGCTCAATGTTGAAGTATGATGGGTGACTTCAGTTGCATTTATCAACAACATTTATTCTCTGGAGATTAGTCGTCTCATAGACAATCCTATCATGTCTTATTTTGTAATGCCACTATATTTAGGCAATAAGTATTACATATATGATTAAGGAAAGGAAACAGTTTGTTTAAACTATATTTAACAATCAATATTATATGAGGGAGAACCCTACTAAGAACAAAACATATTGTATTTTGAGAAATAAAGAATATTGGTCTCTAACAAAACTATCAATTTTAAGAGATACCAATAATATTGTCACATGTTCTGCTGAATGTAATTGATTGAAAAGTCGCTTTTGGCTTTTAGCTTGGCTTGGGTATACATTCATAATTTTCGGATAATAAATAACTTACCTGTGGTGCAGCTTCAAATATTGTAAAATCTCTTTGTAAATGCTCGTCTAATTCTAAAATGGCAGCTACATTACCACATCTATAAAGGAAAGTAGCATTTATCAATCTGAGGAATTCTTTTGAAAGCAAAATCTTTTCATTGAAGAATATGAGATATTTAAGTTTAGGCCAATAAAAATTAATTGATAGATTTTCATCTCCGCCCGCCCCGATTTTTTTTATTTTGAAAAATTTACGATTTTCGGATTTTGTTCATTTCCGTTACTGGTAACTGTCAATAATTTCATTTCATTTGAACTTCCTGTTTCATATTTCTTGTTTCTATTACTTTACAACGATTATGTTGACAAATTCTGCAGTTCAATGATGACGATATCATCTACGGAAAATAGAGATAGATTACCAGAAGGGCATGATATATTTGGGTTAAGAGTAATACGTTGTGTCCAAGAACGCAAGTCGCGGTATGTCACAAATTGGATTTATTTTAATAAAACATTGACTTTGTGTCAGCAAATTTGGGCTCTGAAAGATTTCAAAAGCTTAAGAATGGTGGAACCCATTGGTAGAAAAAACATAACTGGATTAAAGAAACTGACTAAAGCACGAATTTGTTAGATCTATGACCGTATATTGAGTTCAAAAAGTCAGGAAACATACACATTGTGTTATAGAAAGCCCTTAGATTTACCCATGGCTATTGTTTTTGCTTAAAAACACCAAATACCCTTAAAAGAGTCATTAATCAACTTCATGTTTTACATTGTAATTATATTTGCTTCAAACTTGCATAACTTGAGAATCTTAAAAGCACAACCATACTATTACCAACATTGTTTGAGTTCTAATTTCATTCATAATACTTGTGTTGCATACATTGCATTTGCATAATTTTATGGGGACTACACACCATCACTTAAAAAGTAGTAAAACTGAATAGAGAAATTTCTTCATGCTTTTACTGTTTACTGGAAATAGGTATCTAAAGTAGCAATTGCATGTAGAACAGTCGTTGCCAATCAGTGATCTTTATTTCAGAATTTGAAAAATTATGTATGATTCTTTATACATGCTTACACATGTACATGGTATAAGCTAATCATAACACTTGCATATATATGAAGTTCACGTCACAAGAAGGTTTCATATTAAATAAGATTTTTAAAATAAAATCCTCCCACCCGTCCCATTTTTTTCAAAACTTTGGATGAAAATCTACTAATTAATTTTAGTTGGCTTTATAAGTAACAGCTTAACAAATGCACAGCTTAGTAAGAGCAAGTAGGACATCCAAATAAATGTATGTCATTGATTGAATTTCCTATATCCATTATAAAGCTTTGTTGTACAATGGATTTTTTTCTTTCAAAAAGATTTAGATTCTGAAATGGTGAATTCAAATTGACGCGGCTATTCCTGTTAGTGAAAAAAAAATGTTTTACAATATTACCACTATGTCCTCATACAATAGGCCCCCTATTTGTATAGGATTGGTCTAAACAGTATTCTAAAATACAATCTTTTCTCTTTTAAATTGCATTAACTTCATATTTTGTTTTATTCAAATGGCTTTTAAATTCCATGGTTAAGAGAACTTCAATTCTAAATTAAGACCATTCAGCAACAATACTATTCTGAAATACTAATAAAACACTATATACTGTATATGGGAAATCATTTAAACTCAAAAATGAAACTTATCATTTATATCAATTATCAATCTGTGACATTGTAAACAAAACTGTCCTTACAATTTATTGGTGCATATTTAAATGATAATCATGTGACAATGTACATGCTATTTGTTGATGCATATGTAAATTATAATCCTCGTAATACATTGACTTTTAATATTTACCTATAGCAATAATTAGGTGCTGACCACACCGTTAATACTGTTTCATTAAAATGCCACTTGTAACCCTCCATTACTAACTGATGGGCTCGACATATTAAATCTATATGGTTAGCTTCATTAAACTGTGCTGCAACATCGGAACCAAATAAATAGCCTGCTCCACGAGGACTCACTCCCCAACCCTGCATATCTATAAAAAAAGGATGAGAAAAATTACTTTCATTTAAAAGATCTTATTTTTTAGATTTGTAATGGAATCTATAAAAGAAGCAAGTCTTATTTCACTCATACTTGCTACCGTCATATTAACTCTAAATAAATGCACAACTTAACTGCAGTCATAGAGACTGATTTCATATCCAATTTCTCCAATTTTCTAAATGTTTTTGAAATATAGTACAATAATGGCTAAAAGAAGCCTGCAATGTATACTTTCTCGAAAAAAGATTCACAAACATTATAATAATAATATAAAAATACTATTCTAATTCCTTAAGAAATATTATATAACTTTAGCAGTTTCTATAATAGGCATGATGTCAGAAGTCAATTTACCTTCTGGATCTGACCATAATAAATCACACATTGGGCCATCGTGCGGTACTTCTTGTTTCCTGTCTATTGCACGGATTTGATCTAATGTCTGTATAGAGGGAGATAACCCACCATGTACACAAAATATCTGAAAATATATTTAATGGTTTACAAAGTCCTTTTTTGTTAGTTGAAAAGCATTCTAATGCTGTTTTTCTTGCAAACTATGCTAAATTTAATGTATTTAATGTATATTGTGTACTTTCCATAATGTTAACTAACTATGAATATCTCAAACAATATTGCTAAAAAGATTTAAACGAAATGCATAATATTCATCCTTTCACAATGTTTTCTAAATTCTAAATTGAGCTTGATATCTGAAACTTTTATGTTAACGAAAACCTACCTTTCCATCTATAATTGCTGAAAGACTTAAATAATCAAATATTTCTGTACAATATCTCCATACTGTTATTGACCCGTATTTCCGCAAACATTCATCATAAAAACCATAAACTTGTGTGATTTGTCTACTTTCATGATTGCCACGAATTAATGTTATTCTATCTGGATATCTAACCTGAAAAAGATTTTAATACACAATGAAACAATAAGCTTCTCAAGGATCAAAATTAGAAATTTCCAAATTGCAATGTATCCAATGAAATTTTTCAGACTAAGTGTATGGTTCAAATATTTGAAATTTTTATATTTTTGTCAAATGATCAAATTAAATATTTTGACAAGATTTTAGGAAAATTAAACAAGCCAAAATAAATTAAAGTCAAGGTATTAGGTACCACCTCAATACCTCAATACCTGGTTTTCTACTTGTATAATGTTAACGTCGTTATCATATCGAAAAGAACTTCAAATTGTAGCTGGGACAAGGCTGCGCCTACACTCTGGAACAATTTGCCATCGTCTTTACGAAGTGTAAATTCTATAGATGGTTTTAAAAAGCAACTCAAGACTCATTTATTTCGGACTGCTTTTAAGGATTTCTTATAGATTTTATATACTTTTAATTGACTGCATTAGTTTTAGACAGTTTTGTATATTTTAGGGTACATGCATTTTTCATTTCTGTTTTTTCTTTTTAAGTATCTTATAAATTTTTATATGCTTGTTTGATTCTTTTAAGATAGTGCTTTGTAATCTATGATTTATGTATTTTTGTATTTATATATTTTTAAATGTGAAGCGCTTAGAGTAATTTTTGTTATTATATAATGCGCTCTATAAATATTGTATTTATTATTTATTATTACATTTTATATTCAAATTCATGCTTGGAGTCTTGTTGTTTGTATTAGCTGATACTTACTTTTAATGCTAATAATAATAAAAATGTTTCTACACTGTAAAATCCTCTATCCACAAAATCTCCAATAAATAGATAATTTGTGTCTGGAACATCTCCACCAACTTTAAATAGTTCTTTTAAATCATAAAACTGTCCATGTATATCACCACACACCTAAAAATATCAACAATGTAATTATTTAGTATTCTCCTGTATATATGAGCCCTTTGTTTTAAACCAGAGATAAAAGAAAGTATTTTTAAAATTATTTCATAGTTGTCCAACCTAATTCGAAACTTTTATATTTTCACTTCTACATATTTTTAAAGTGTTATCCCCCTTTAAAGCATAATTCTAGTACAGTCATTCTACCAAATTTTATAATTCAAATTTTCAACAAAAAACTTATGTATACAGCTTTACATGTAAGATTTTTGAATAGTATTGCACAATTAAAAATTCCAAACAATCCCTTGTGCATTTACATTGAAAACAAGCTTTATTTATCCCAGTAAAATCCTGTCCCTTTGAAGGCATTATAGTGACCGGTAACTGTTCACAGCTTTGTCATGTAATGGATAGTTGTAGTATCATACCATTTTATCCCACATCTAGTGATCATGTATTATTTTTATAGAAAAAAAGGTTGAAGGGCCTTTTAAAGCTGACTATGCAGTATGGGTTTTGCTCAATGTTGAAGGCTGTACTAACCTATAGCTGTTAATTTCTGTGTAATTTTGGTCTCTTGTGGAGAGTTGTCTTAATTAATTGGCATTCATACCACACCTTGTTTTATGTATAGTATAGTGATGTTGGGCATTATCAAACAGCAGGGAAAAGTGGTTTGTTTTTTGTACTAAATTTCTCCTCCACATCTTAAGCTTCAGTAAAATATTGAACACTTATTAAGTTTATAAAATTGTTTACGGATTTTTTAACAATCTTTAAAGGAGATAACTTACTGTTACAGGAGAATCTACACGCTGTACATTACTTTCTTCTACTAAAATCTCTCTGGCTTTGGCACATAATGCTTTCACCTCACTCTCTTTAATTATTTCACATCTTCTCAGTTGCTCTATTTGTCTACAGAAAAATAAAAATATGTACATGTAAATATGTTAATTTTATAGTTTATTGACATCATTATGAAATAATATACAGGGTATTACATTGCAGTGTTCTTATCTAAAGCAATTTAGCATGGCATGACGCCACATATTTTTTGCTGACCTCTTTCTTCTAAAAATTTGCCGCCATGTGCCCTTTAGAGTTATCTGGATTGAGAACAGGTTGAGGTATAGGGTGTTTTGCTGATCAAAGTGCGACAAACATTGACTTAAGTTAGTTGCATGTTATTTCAGACTATTAATCACTTCTGCGAGTACATCATATAATTTTTAGTTTCGGCAAAATAAGTTTGTTACTTCGTTAGAACTTGATGAAAATTGCCTTAAAACTTTTAAGGTGGTACCTTAAACTACAGGGAGATAACTCTGTAAAATCAGCTTAACGTTTTAATTACGTTGTGTTGTTTAGGGAATATTAAGCTGCTTGATGATCAAAATAAGTGTTCGTCAAACTGCTATATAACCAGTGTAATTTTTCTGATAAAACGGTTGGTTGATTTTTTTTTTTTAATTTTTATATTTTTGTCAAAGTGTGAAAGTAAATACTTTGTCAAAATTTTATGAAAATTAAACGAGTCAAATTAACTTTAGTTAAGGTGTTAGGTACCACCTTAAACCAGCTGAATTTGCTTGCACCTGTCCTACGTCAGGAATCTGTAACATAGTGTTGTTCAGAGCTTTTTGATTGTTGATGTGGTTCATAAGTGATTCTCCTTTCTTTTAAGATTAGACGTTGCCAGTTTTCCCTTTACAGGCTGTTTGAATTGTTTAACATTACTGATTAGTGATTAAAGACCCTTTATAGCTTCCTGTTCAGTGTGAGCCAAGACTCTGTATTGAAGGCTGTATTTTGACCTTTATTTAGTTTTCATAACTTGTGACTTGGATGGAGAATTGTCTCATTGGCACTCATACCACATCTTCTTATTTCTAAAACTCAACAAAGTGTGTTTCTAATTTAAATAGACATTAATTTATACAAGAACAGATTACGAAAATAAATGTATACCAGTTAAAAAAAATATGTACCTGTCTAAATCACTTATTTCACTCATGCTTCTGTGTTTATCTGAAAAAATAAGAGAGAGAAAACTATTGAGAAATTCATTTTCTGCATTGGTCTTCTCACTACAAACTTTTTGGTTTAAAATATGTCATGTTAACACTTTTTATAGTATGTAGGGGTCATTTCAACTTTAAGCTTAGAACACATGTTCATCATGTTCATTAATTCAGAAGTGAACGGTTTAATGCATTTACAAGGTTGTTAAGTGACAGCAGAGGTTGAACCCTGAACAGTTGAGCTAGTATGGACACAACATTATAAATTTAAAACAGCTGAATTTGGATTGTGATTGAATATTTAAAATAGATTATTATCTAATTAATAATTACCAGGGTCCAAACACTCCTGCAAACTCTTGATGAATTTAGAAAAATTGCTAATTTTAGTCAGTTCAAAAATATCAAACTCATTCTAAAGATTTAATTAAGTTGGAAACTGCTCCAGGTGATCTGTCTTTATAATCGTTAAAGACAAACCTGGCTGCCTTACGCTGTACCTGCTCAACCTGAGTGATATGTTGCTTTTTGTGGTATCAGGTTCGTTGGCGCCCAATACTTTCGCACCTCGCACGTTCGCACCCAAGGTCCGTTCGCACTCTACACGTTCGCGCCCAATTTTCATTCAAATTCCAGTTGAATAATTGGAAAATCCTGATTGTTGTTATAAATTGCTTTGGTGTAAGTAAAACATTCAGAATTTTAAATGAAAAACACAAAAGATAATTGCTTTTAACAGCTTGGTCCCTTTGATCTAAAACAATAAAATATAGCAATACACTATTATAAATTATAACCAAAACATGATAGAATTTATTCAACACACACAAAAAAACGTAGTCAGAATCTCACTTCATTTTGAAACAAGTCAATGAAACAAAGTTATAGCAACACACTAACCAAAACATGATTAAGAGTTATTCAACACAAAATAAAAGGTTGACAGAATCCCACTTAATTTAGAAAGGATTATTTTTTTTAACAATACACTATCCAAAACATGATTAAAATTTATTCAACGCAAAAAAAAATGCTGTCTCACTTTATTTTGAGACAATGACAACAAATATAAGAATACACTTGCCAAAACTAACACAAAACCAATTAAAATTTGGCGCGAACATGTAGGGTGCGAACAGACTTTGGGTGCGAAAGTGAAAGGGGCGAACATGTAGGGTGCGAACAGACTTTGGGTGCGAAAGTGAAAGGGGGCGAACATGAGTGGGAGCGAACGGACCCGGATTCCTTTTTGTACGGATCCCAGACAGGCGAAGAGTATTCGAGTTTGGGATACACTGTAATTCGTTTTGATTGGCCTTCTTTATTTTGAGACTGACAATGCTACATTTTTCAATATAAAATCTTAAACATATTCCAATCTACCATTTGTAAGGTTTTCTAAAGTTGAAAGTAGATTTTTTTTACGTTCATCTTTTTCATGAAATTGTTTGTCGTTCACTATTTTCTTTTTATCCCAACATGGACAATATGTTCAAGAATTCACTGAATATAAAGAAAACATAACTTGACTCATAATTTTATTACTAGCATCGATAAACATGCAGAAAAATGGACAATGGGGACAAGATTAACCCTAAAAATGCGTACCTGAGGGTTTGCTTCTTCAACAAAAACTTGTCTCTTCCGGTCACTTCTTGCGTCACTAACGAAATAACAAATGTGCGAGACTCTTTTAATTTTTATCAAATTAATAATTTTTAAATCTTTTATATAATTTATATTCCTTAAAAGATTTAAAATTTTGTCCTGATTTTCAAATACAATTTCTTTATTTTATATTTTTTTAATCAAAATATATAATGGTACTACTAATCACCATCTTTTACTTATTGCAAATAGAGTACAAGAACGAACACATATCATTTTACATGTTTAAAATCAAATCAAATAATTTTATTGGTGTAAATTCCTATACAGAAATGATACCAGCCGACATTTACAAAATACAAATACAAAAATAAACAAACAAACAAACAAACAAAAAACCAACCAAACATATTTTCGGGGAAGTTTTACACTCCTACCTAGGAGTCCGCTACTCCCGTAATCGGAAGAAGAAGAAGATTTTCTCAATGATCATGATAAGAGATATATATTTTATATTTATATTGCGTGGAGGTGTTATTCATACAATATTATTAATTCAAGCTATTACAATCAGCTTTAATACTTTAAAAGCTCTTAACAACATTATATTTGCTTTAACATGTTTAAAAAAAAGTAAAATCACAAAAATACTGAACTCAGAGGAAAATCAATTCGGAAAGTCCATAATCACATGGCAAAATCAAATAACAAAACGCATCAAAAATGAATGGACAAGAACTGTCATATTCCTGACTTGGTACAGGCATTTTCAAATGTAGAAAATGGTGGATTGAACCTGGTTTTATAGCTAGCTAAACCTCTCACTTGTATGACAGTCGCATCAAATTCCATTATATTGTAACCGAATGAATGTTCAAATCATATACAGATCACTTATTCCAGCTACACTTACAGTACTAATTAATGTCCGTATCATTACTTTTCAAAATGAAACTAAACTTATCTTGTTCACACATATTAATAAAAGATGGAACTATATCACTTAAATTACAAAAGAGTACATTTCTATTAAGTTCCAACGCTTTATATTGAATGAGGAAATGGAACTCATCTTCAATTCAATCCTTACAAATTGGACAAATTCTCTGTTCTAAAGGTGTTCTAGTATATCTACCAACTTCTATTAGTAATTCACTATTACTAATTCTGATTTTTACCATTTTAGAAATAACACTTTTGTTAAGGTCCAGTAGAAGATATTTTTCTAATTCAAAATTATTTTTAACTTTACGATAGATTCTTAGTTTATTACCATGACTATTACCATTATTAGAGTCACAAAAAAGAGCATGTTTCCAGTATTTTCTGAATTCCTCTTCTAATTTCTTTTGAAAGTAAAAAAGTAATTTTTCTTTGACATAGTATTTTGATTTTCCCAGACATGCTGAAAACCAAGTTTACCTAATAACACTTTTAATTTACTACAAAAACCATTAGGAAAGTTTAAGTTTCATTGTATGCTTTCTTTACCATACTCTCACTGTCCATATTAATGATATGAAGAAGTTAATTGTATTTTTAAGGGCTGACAATGAAAGTGGGAATAAACCTAATTCAGAAAGTACAGCATTTTTAACAGCACCTTTGTTTACACCCAATAAAAATTTAGCAAATTTTATTTGAATTTTATTTGGACTGAAGTTTGCATAGTTTGACTCGATGGTAGTATTTTGTTTCACTAAACTAATAGTAGCCCTAACTTCACTGCTATATAACAGAATAGGTTTAACGCATGAATCTAAAAGCTTTAAATGTGGTACTAAATTCATCTTTTCAGAAAATAATAGTTTTCTAATACAAAATATAGCTTTGCTAGCCTTATCAACAGACATTTACAGAGGCATTGGCTGTCAGATTTATTATGATCACCGGTTTGACACAAATTTTCATATGTTAATTATAACATATTACAACGTTTATCAGAATTGTAAAAAGTTTAAAATAAACAATGTACCTCCGAAGACTACCGACGGACGTCGGTCATATAACCCAATATAACCGTAATATTAATAATAAAATTGAGAATGAAAATAGGAATGTGTCAAAGAGACAAAAATCCCACCATAGAGCAGACAACAGGCAAATTCCACCAATGGGTCCATGAATATAGCGAACACGGTAATTGGATTTTTCTAGGTCTGTTTGATTTTATGTTATAGGTTATAGAACAAAATGTGTTAATCATCCGAAACTCTGAAAATGATTGTATATATATCTATTGTTTTTTTTTGGGTTTTTTTTCTTAAATCCATTAGCAAACATTTTTAAATTTTATTCAGTTTAATAACTAACAATCTGACGTTTTTGAACAAACATATATTTGTGCTTTGGCAAACGCTTTAGCACTCAATATAACTAACTATATAAAAGACATTCAGTTCCTAATTATGTTTAATTTGGTTTGAGTAAATGGCAAAACAAACTTTCGTGAAAGTACAACATACACAAAGACGAATACCTTCTGTATTTTTCAACTTTTTGAGGTATTTTATTTATCTTTAAACACCACGCTTATTCTTGAAAGAATGATCCTGCACATCATGTTACTGTTGGATTTGTTTGTTAAGTCATGACTTCTTTATTCTGTATGTATTTCATTTCTGTTATTACAAAATCCTTTATTCTTTCACAGTTTTCTTTCTATTCTTATATTTGGACTCAATTTTAACACGACGGGTGACTGCATGTGTGGAGCCAATTCTGCTTATCCCTCCGGAGCACCAGAGATCCGGTCCCACCTTTCCCTCGGTAATTTTGGGGATTGCATTGCTCAGTCTTTACTTTTCTATATTGTGTTTTGTGTACTGTTGTCCCAACCCCCTCGTTTTTTTCCATGGCAGTGTAAAAAAAAATCGTTGTCGACTTATAAGTTTTACTTTTCTTTTACTCCCGGTCTCAATGACCATGATGACAATATTCAAGAATGGCATGTCTTTTAATTCGCCTTTGATCTTTATTTAAAGAGAGTTAAACGGCATGAGTAAATTTATTGAGATTTCGTATTTAAAGTATGCTTTCCGAGTGTGCGTATGATAATCGTGTGCTTTCCGAGTGCACACTCAGCGGGACAACAATCTACAGTGTGAGTCGTCGGTTCGAATCAATGGGATTTTACGGCACATATAGTATCTTGAAATGCGTTTGCTAATCAGTAAAAAAAAACCGATTGTTCAAAAGAAATGTTTTTTTGAGAGGATGCAGTTGCTTAAATCGTCACTCTTTTTTTCGCCGCTATTTCATCTATATGTATTTAGTCTAGTCAGCAGTTATCGGTGCTTTGTGTCTACTGTATTTGTGTCACTTTCTATTTATGCATCGTATCGTAGAAGAAGAAGAAGAAGAAGAAGAAGAAGAAGAAGAAGAAGAAGAAGAAGAAGAAGAAGAAAGAAGAAGAAGAAGAAGAAGAAGAAGAAGAAGAAGAAGAAGAAGAAGAAGAAGAAGAAGAAGAAGAAGAAGAAGAAGAAGAAGAAGAAGAAGAAGAAAGAAGAAGAAGAAGAAGAAGAAGAAGAAGAAGAAGAAGAAGAAGAAAGAATTCCATAAAATGGGCTCACAAGGAGCATAATATAATATCATTATAATATTATTATTTTACAAATATAATAAACTATACAGTATACATGGTTACAAAACAAATAAGACACAACAGTCTTTATGTATTATTATTATATATAAATATAAACGAGTCTAAATTGAAAACTACGTTCAAACCTATGATTGCGTTGGATAAAAACCGCAAGAAGAAGAAGAAGAAGAAGAAGAAGAAGAAGAAGAAGAAGAAGAAGAAGAAGAAGAAGAAGAAGAAGAAGAAGAAGAAGAAGAAGAAGAAGAAGAAGAAGAAGAAGAAGAAGAAGAAGAAGAAGAAGAAGAAGAAGAAGAAGAAGAAGAAGAAGAAGAAGAAGAAGAAGAAGAAGAAGAAGAAGAATTCCATAAAATGGGCTCACAAGGAGCATAATATAATATCATTATAATATTATTATTTTACAAATATAATAAACTATACAGTATACATGGTTACAAACACAAATAAGACACAACAGTCTTTATGTATTATTATTATATATAAATATAAACGAGTCTAAATTGAAAACTACGTTCAAACCTATGATTGCGTTGGATAAAAACCGCAATTTTTATACGTGTGCATGTTAAATAAATTTCGTTGTAGAAGGGTCTAAAAACAGCACAAACAACATTTTCCAAAAGACCAAAAAAGTGAAAAAGTATATTTAAACAAAACGCATTTGACTAACAGGTCGAACAACTGATGTTCTTTAACCCTGCTGACTGCCATTGGCGATTGCCAAATAAAATTGATCACAAGATGTAACAAAATGGATCTTAATATAGATTTAATACTAAACAGAAAATAAATTTAACTTGTGGCCACGATGTTATGCCACAAACATACGGTGTCAATATTTGTTTAGTACACCAGATCCGGATTTCGACAATAAATGTCTCTTCAGTGATGTTAGGGATTGAAACAGTATTTGGAAGGTCATATAAAAAGTACTCTAATTTTTAGAAAAAAGTACCCTCATTTTTAGATAGACTCTTGAATTTTAAGAGTCAATATAGGATGAACGGATCATATAAACCAGAGGGAAAATAAGATACAAGCCCAAACGAACAAATATAAACGAGTCTAAATTGAAAACTACGTTCCAACCTATGATTGCGTTGGATAAAAACCGCAATTTTTATACGTGTGCATGTTAAACAAATTTCGTTGTAGAAGGGTCTAAAAACAGCACAAACAACATTTTCCAAAAGTCCAAAAAAGTGAAAAAGTATATTTAAACAAAACGCATTTGACTAACAGGTCGAACAACTGATGTTCTTTAACCCTGCTGACTGCCATTGGCGATTGCCAAATAAAATTGATCACAAGATGTAACAAAATGGATCTTAATATAGTTTAATACTAAACAGAAAAAAAAATTAACTTGTGGCCACGATGTTATGCCACAAACATACGGTGTCAATATTTTTTAGTACACAATTTCCCACCCTTTTCATATATTAAATGTTAATGTTTCATTTTATTATATAAAAATGTTTTTTCTGTTACAAATCATGATGTATTGTTTTATGTGTACATGTTATGCTGCCCATCAAGGGCCCTTGATTTGAATAATAAGTATTCTTATTCTTATTCTTATATTAATGAAGCTTGAAAGACCTATTCAAGCTATCTCCCTATAGCCTCCCCCCTGAGGATTAATGCATTAAGTTCCATGATAAGGAAAATATATAGTATGAGAGTAGGGAATTTAACTAGCGGATCCAGAAATGTTATAAGTGGGGGCACACTGACTGCCTAAGAGGCTAAAACTACTAAAATAATTCTTCATAAATCAGACCTTAAATTCAAAACTAGAAATTTAATATATGAATAAATTTTGTAAACGTATCATTTCATGCAGTGCATAAAACCTTCGTCTCAGGCACACCTCTAGAAAGTAACAAAAAAGAATACTGAGTAGGCTGAATATACCTAGCTGAACTGCAGGAGGCACCTAGGGACGGTGCTATATGACATGGGGGGGGGGGGGGGTGCATATTGAAATGTCTATCGGGACACTAATGATATGGTTATAAGATATTGTAAGAAGTTGCACATACCTGGTATGTCATCCTCGTGCCTGGTGCAGAGGAGTCAGTACTATTTAAAGTGACACATGTACAACTGCAAGAGGCATCAAGGGACAATGCTAATTGACATGCCAAAGTGCACATATTACGAAAAGGATAAAATATTACCAGTTTAATAAAAAAATATCACAAACAGAAAGGTAATAGAACTTATACGAGGTGTCCTATGTATACCCCACCATGCCAACCTCGTGCCTAGTGCAGAAAGCCTGATTTAAATATTTATCTTTCAAGTTATATTTTGTCTTCATCAACTAACTCACAGACAGATATTAAGATATCAAGATTCTCTACATTAAGCCATATCAGTTTTTGGCTAGGAATCAAATGCATAAAGTTTGGACAATTTCTCTTATCTGGAGATGATGTGCACGAGAATAAAAAATGTTTTTCATCATCAACTTCATTTGAGGTGCACCTGAGACATATCCTGTCTTTTTTTAGTCAATTGATATAAAAAAAAAGAAGATGTGGTATGATTGACAATGAGACAACTATCCACAAAAGACCAAAATGACACAGACATTAACAACTATAGGTCACAGTACGGCCTTCAACAATGAGCAAAGCCCATACCGCATAGTCAGCTATAAAGGCCTCGATAAGACAATGTAGAACAATTCAAACGAGAAAACTAACGGCCTTATTTATGTAAAAAAAAAATGAGCGAAAAACAAATATGTAACACATAAACAGACGACACCACTGAATTACAGGCTCCTGACTTTGGACAGGCACATACATAAATAATGTGGCGGGATTAAACATGAATTAATATAAAAAGAAAAAATCACAGCATTGATCAACACAAAAATACTGAACTCAAAGGAAAATTCAAAATGGAAAGTCCGTAATGAAATGGCAAATTCAAATGATAAAACACATCAAACGAATGGACAACAACTGATTGGAATACAGGCATTTGCAAATGTAGAAAATGGTGGATTGAACCTGGTTTTATACTCGCAAACCTCTCACTTCACGGTATGACAGTCGCAACAAATTCCGTTATTTTTTTACAACGATGCGTGAACAAAACAGACATAATCGGTAAAATAGTCAAAATAGGGTTACAGCAGTCATCAGTGTGCTACAATCTCAAATCAAATTGGACCGTTCATCAGTTTTCTAATTTGAATTGTTTCACATTTTTTATGTCAGGCGTTGGGTTTTTTTTGTTTTTTTTTACAGTATGGGTTTTTCGTTGGAGGCCGTATATATACGCTGACCTATAACTGCGTATTTATTCGTCATATGGACTCTGATTGAAAGTTGTTTCGTGGGCAATCATACCACATTATTTCTTTATGGCATAATCCTACTGCATTGATCAACACTGGAATACAGAATTGTGATCGAAGATATAGAGCTTAATATTGAAGTCGAACTTAATTATCGACTAGATGATATATAATATAGGATTAATAAACGAAGAACAGTTATTTAATTGATAACACACATCTTCTTTTTTTTTACATATGCAAACCCTGACATTCCAGCATTGTCACCCCGTAAGTACTTTACTTGTACAATGCATTATGTCATCCCATAAGTTCTTAACACAAATGTACATGAATGTTGTAAGTGAATGTTGTAACCATAGGCTTACATTTCCGCAAGTTCTGTCACTCTATCATATGTCCTTTACATATATGCTAACCATGCCATATAAAAATGAGAAGACATGGGATACTTAGCAATACTTTCAATTTACATGGTAGTTTGTACGTGTTTTAGTTAAACCCCACCCATGTGGATCCTTTAACATGTTTAAATTGGAAATACATTCTTCTTTATCTTTTTAATTTCCAAAAAAATACAAAAAACAATCTATGAATAAAATTCACGAAAATAAAAGATTTTTTTAACAAAGGCAAGGTTGTAATAATCTCTTTGTCCGATTCAACTTCAAGTTGATAGAATATCCGTTACTTCCGGATAAATTCAAGTATGGATTAAATCAATGATTACATCTGGAACTATTATACTTTTATACTAGTATAACGTATAATAGTCCCAGATTAAATCAACACAAATGTACATACAAACAAAAATTTGGTATACTTGTCAAGAGACGAAATTAACAACAACAACTACAACAAATAATTTTTTTTGAGTCTCACAGCGAGCTCTTTAAAGATAGATAGATACTTTATTCTCTAAAAACTAATTTAAAATACAAGTTTACAGAGAAACATACAATATAATTACAGATACAATACGGTTGCGGTAAACAATACAGTACGATATTTTAAAAGAACAAAATAATGATGGCATACACGGTTATTAAAATGTATAACTAAAGATTGAACTTAATAGAAAAAAGATCAGTAAGATGCTTATGCGATTACATTTACATTTTTTTTTTATTAATTATACACTTAATAAATAAACACAGTTTTCTTAAGACAGATTGTTTTGTACTATTAAATATTATAGTGAGAAAAATGAAATTATATTTGGGCTATTTAAAAATTTAGTTTGTAGAAATAATTGTCTTTCGTTCTTCAAATGCGAACAGCAAAACAAATAATGAAATTCGTCGTCTTTCTCACTGGAAGTACACAACGAGCATGTCCTTTCATTTTAATCGGGCAATGTTTTGTCGTCTAACCTTTTCTATAGGTAACGCATGGTTACCTGCTCTGAATTTACATAATGTAAACAAATGTTTGACTTCAAGAATATTCAGGTAGTTCTCAAATTCCAATGTTTTTTTTTTGGACAGTCTATATAGTTAATACATTTTGGTGGGTTTTGTATTGAAGAAAACCATGTCTGATTGTATTGGTCGATTGGCCTCATTTTGATGCTCTGATTAAGCCACTTTGAGAAATGTCCATTTTGTAGGTGAAAAATATTTGCAAATCCGTTCATGATTAATATATCTTGAACATATTTAATCCATTTGATGCTTTAATTGTTTACACTGTGTTGATAATATGCAGTCTTGTAGATTAATGAAGACAGTTTGTTTTCGTCTGAACATAGTTTGCACCAGAACGAAATAGTTCGGCATTTAATGATGGTGTCACAAGTGGGTATCTACCCGTTTCACCATAACACAATAGTGCCTGGTGTTGATTTTTTCAAGTACGATATATATTTCAGAAAAAAAATTGATATAAAACACAATATCAATTTATAAAAGAGCCACTCTACAAAGAGTTATGAGAGAGACTGTAAACACACAGATTAAAATACATTTATATTACATCTATATAACATATATCAATATATCTTAGCATTAAACACCATACTATTAAAAACAATTACACAAAAGAAAACAAACAACATTATATATACACTTTCTCCTGAAAAGTACTTCATGGCAGATTTTGGCATTAAAATTACAAACTCTATCATCATGAAACATAAATCTTATAGTGATCGTTTTGTTCCAAGACCAAATACAAATTTTTATAAAAAATCTTTTCATTATTCTGCAACCAAAGTATGGAACAATTTACCACTCGAAATTAAAAAAAATGTCGAAATGTGGAATTATTCAAGAAACATAATTATAATAATTTTCTTGAAAATTATATGCAAGTCAAATAATTTTGTTTTCCTTTAACAAAACTGTATCATATATTGCCATTTATTACCATTTGTATATTTGAATGATTGAATTGTGTATATATATAGGCCAAGGGTCATATATACTACTAATATATATTGTATTATATATTGTAATTTAATGTATGAATGTATGAATGTTTACTGTATACATGTATTTTGTTTGAGGGCCTCAATGAAAATTAGAGTTACCCTCTTTAAATAAAGAATTAATTATTATATTATTATTATAAACAAGTGATTCACAAAACTAGTGTGGACACAGATGAGTGTGGATAGTATGTTTGGATATTTGACAGTCAGTGTCTTATGACAAAAGGCAGGGGCGGATGCAGGAATTTTCGAAAGGGGGGTGCTAACCCAGGGCACCCAGGGCAAAGGGGGGGGGGGGGGTGCAAAACATATGTCCCGATACAAATGCATTGATCGGCAAAAATAAAGGGGGGGTGCGCACCCCCGGAACCCCCCCCCCCCCCCCCCCCCCTGGATCCGCCACTGAAAGGAGTTCTTTGCTTTTCCTATATGGTGTTTTTAACTGTGTTGCACGATGACAACTAATATGAGCATTAGGAGTGCTGTTTATTTAATATTTTAAAAAAAATTATAAATAAGAATCTAAAATTCCGGAATTAAATCCGAACTTGGTTACCACTTAACTAATTTGACCTATTTATCGACATCCGCTTGTTGATATCCATTGCGAAAGGCCAACATTTGTTTACGAAAGCTCACAAAAAACGCAAAATGGGCAACATACAAACTGTTGGTCCAAATCAGGCCATGGTTATATCTGGTATGTAATTTAATGTTTCTTCTATGCATTCATTACCCTACAACATTAATATGACAGTTTGGCAGGTCGCGTCTGATGCTCTCAGCAACACCATCTATCGACTTTTTACGTTTTAAAATTATGTGATATTTAACACTCGAAAGTTGTTCGTTAATAAAGATTAATTACTAATTCAATTTTAGTTATGTGCTACTTTTTCACTATACAACACACATTTTATTATCTCTTGCATCCTTAATTTTTTTAAGTAAAACAAATGTGAGGTACCAAATGGGGTGTGGCATCTAAAACTAAATATAAAAATTGGTATAGTACTAGTAATCACAGGTGTCATTCAGTTAATCCTTATTGAAATAAGGATTTCAATCCTATTTCTGTTTTATCTGAAGCTCAACAAGCAGTATTTGTAGGTTGTTAAAGCTACTTATTTTCAGGAGTAGCTAGTGAGAAAAGAGAACTAAAAAAAATAACCATATATGTTTAACATTTTTAATAAATTAAAGCCATTGCTACTTGGTGTATTTATGTTAGTTCTATTTTGTGCTATGTGCAATTCTGATTAGTTGAGTCATTTTCAATTTTTAAAGTGTTAGGCCAGGATTTTTTAATTTGTTAGTTTATGGACCCGATTTCCAGAATAAAAATAAGATTGACTTTTCGTGCTTTTTAATTCCCGTCGACCCTAACAAAAGCATTATCCTTCAAAAATAATTAAAATATTCATTTTTATGAAATGAAATGCATTAATCACTAACAAATATGGTAACACTTTCTGTCGTGAACAAACTTCCAGTTTACGTTTCTAAAAATAGACAAAATCAATTATAACTGACCTTGAAATGTCGTTTGCGCAAATAATTTTGCGGAATGAAACTTGTGTTCAAAACCAATTAAACAATAAGTTTGTTTCCCTTATTTGTCATCAGTCTGTAAGATGCATCATCTCACAGAAATAGATTTTTCCAAATGTGGACAGGTGGAAGACATCAAGTTAAAATACTGAATATTAACAAATCATTTGGAGTTTTCTTGTTTCATAGATAATAAAAAAATATCGTCCATTTGGATAAAATAGGGGAATGCATGACAACAGATTAACCCGATATTCTTGTTTTTCCAGTGAACGAGTGTATTGCGTTTTTGACACGCTTGTTTAAACTTATTTTCGTATGACATTTTTACTTTTTTTTTTATCAGTTTTCGTGCTTGAAGTTCATTATTCACCAAGTTTTCTGGAATTGATTAACATGATTAAGAGCTACACAAATCTGTTTTTCAATGACGATTTAATTTTGTCTTTGTCCTTGCACACATCCCCTTTTTTGCGGGAAATTATTAGACAATGTCATGGGATGTATATGATAGCTGAGCAATAATATTTCATTGAACTAAAATTTAAGAAATGATGACAAAATAGCATAAGAAACATATTGTTAGAAAGGTGAAATATATATTTATTTTGCATATTTTTGTCTGTCTTGAAAGATATTTTTTCTTTTTTTTTCCCCGACCGACCGACCGACCGGACTTTTTCATGGGGAAAATCCGTAAACCAACAAATTATAAAACCCTGGCCTTATTATTGATGACCCCTGTCACAGGTTGAATGGACTGTTGAGCATTCACCATTTTCACAAGCATGTTGAACCCTGCCAAATATTCTATGTGACCAGATATAGATCCAGTCATTTCCAAACATGCCAAAAGGGGAAAAATTTCACATTATCATCATACACATGATACATGCCATAGTTATCAACACAGTTATCATAATAAACAAACTGTCAGCTTTTTACTTACAGGTGGATGTTGTGGGGGCAATTCCAGAAAACTTATTGTTGGAGGATGGGGTTGGGCTTGGTGTCTTGTCACAGATGTACAGAGGTAAGCACACAATAACCACTATTTCTTGGTTGCATTGACTTGAAACTCATTTAAAGATTTAAGGTACAAATGTATATACAACAATCAAAAGAGGAATATTAAAATAAACTAACAATACTAAATTACCATGGCAAACAATACTAAGTGCCAGGATCAAAAGACAAACTTAGAGAACAAAAGCTAAGATTGAGCAACAAACCCCAACACAAACTTGGGGTGATCTCTGTAGCTTGGGAAGGGTATACGTAATTATAAGCAGTCTTCATGCTGAATGGCAGCCCAGGCAGCCCAGGCTTGTAAAATTGATCTCGGGCCTGTAAAAATCAGATCTACAGGCCAACAGAATCTAACCAAAAATTAAAAAATTGAGCTCCGGGCCTGTAGATTTAACAGTTCATCGCGAAGACTGTATAAGTAGATCCAGCTCCAAATGTGTTGCTCATAAATGAAATTACAAATTTGTTGACAGTGGCAAGTCAGAATTATGGAAAGTAACAGTGATCATACATGTAGTTTCCTGCATGATCACCACATATAACCCATTCCTGGATGGCAAACAAAACAAGCCTCAAACAGTGGTTTCTTCGAAATTTTGTTTTGTTTTGTTTTGTTTCATATCATTATATCATTGTATGTAAATATGAAAGATTATTATAAAACATGTAAAAGCTATTGCGATTTACCTTCAACCTTTCTTTCAGTTATACAAAATGAGGGATTTTCGACAATGTTTATACTTTTTATTTTCATTTGCTATTGAAGAAAATAAGCAAATAATGAACAAAATAGCATGATCATTGACTTTTTTCTTTGATTTGATAAAATTTAGCATAATATTTTTCGATCAGCATATGGTCAGAAATGAATCTCTCAATAAAGCACAATAGCAAATATTGTGATGTTGCACAGCATTATCTTTGAAGCACATGTAGTCATGATAGTTCTAAGAGAATATATACATATACAATACCACACCTCCTTATTTTCATTTGATTTTTTTTCAAACAGCATCTCACTAGAGGTTATGACCTTGAACCCAGTTTGTGAAAGTGTAGAAACATCTGAAGGTGTACCTGTGACAGTAACTGGTGTAGCTCAGGTCAAGGTCATGAGAGACACATCATTCTTAGAGAAGGCATGTGAACAGTTTCTGGGTAAAACTGTCAAGGAAGTAGAAAGAGTTATTTTACAAACTTTAGAAGGTCATCTCAGGGCTATTCTGGGTAAGAATAGATTTATTTGTTTGATTTTCATATTGCGGTTTATATCAGTTGTCCACCTTTCTCAATACATGCAATAAGTATATATATTGAATCCTTAGCTATATTTTTGAATCTAAACTTTAAAAATTGTAAATATTTAAAAATGTGGTTTAGTTATCACCATTTGAATTAAAATTTTTTAAAGAGATCCTGGTAACTATTTATTTATTATACATTTATTTCTAAAGCTGAAGAATAGTCTGAATAAAAGACATTGAACAATTGATATAGATGTAAATTATTCAGTTTACAATGTTATCTTTGAAAAATTCTAACTTGCAGAAAAACAAATAACAAAAGATAGAACTATTTTAATCAAACGTTTAATTACAAAATTTAATTATCTACAGGTACCCTTAGTGTAGAGGCAATCTATCAGGACAGAGACCAGTTTGCTCAACTTGTAAGAGAAGTTGCTTCCCTGATGTGTGTAAGATGGGTATAGAAATTATGAGTTTCACAATCAAAGATATTTATGACAATGTTGAATACTTAGCCTCATTAGGACGAGCACAGACTGCTAATGTTAAAAGAGATGCTGATATTGGTGTTGCTGAGGCTAATAGAGATGCTGGAATCAGGGTTAGTATATAATAATATAAGTTGGATTAAATAGAATGCTTTGAAAAAAAACAATTCAATTTTAATTAATTATGAATTAATCACATAGCATTTCTCAAACAACTCATAATCATGTGGTATAATTGAGATTTCGAACAAACCCTGTTGAAATGGGATCTTACATTATTATTCTTTGAAAAACCTGAAACTTTTAAACATTTTGAAAAATGAAAAAATTTTACCTACTGCTCATTTCAAAAGGAAATTAAACCAGTGTGTTGGAATCAAATGCATTGAATATTTCGAACTTTTAAACTACTCTAACTAGCTAGTATTGTAAATTTGTCAAACTTCTATTTACAGGAAGCAGAATGTGACAAAACAAAAATGGACACCAAATTTTCAGCAGATGCTAAGATTGCTGATGCCTCACGTAATTACAAGATGCAGAAAGCTGACTTTGATCAAGAAGTCAATGCAAGAGTAAGTTATATGTTATTAAACAGCCAGGTCTTATTTGTACACTTATAAATAAATGATCAATATCAAAATTTTAGGTAATTCAAAATATACATTGTCAACAACAACAATTTTATTTTATTTATTTTATTACATAGCTTTTATATAGCGCCTATCTAATAAACATAATACTCTAAGTGCTTTTAAAACATATAAAATTGAAGGAAAATATATATCACAATGCATACAATAATATAAACAAAAGAATAAAACAGAAATTAAATAGAATAATGATGTAAATTAAGAGCATTGAAAGGGGAAATACATATATCACAATGAATACCATAAAAACATATTAGAATATAACAGTCAACCAAAAATTAAATAAAATAATGATGAAAATTATAAGAACTTACATTCTCTGCAGTATATACACAAGTAAAACCTATAAAAATAATACTTTATTTTAAGAGGTTTGCACAGTTAGCTATATAACTAATCTTCCCTGAGGCCCTCAACATTAAATTCAAACAAAATGCAAACATATAAATTGCATACATTAGTATAAAAAGTCAAGTATGATAATAACGTTCAATACAACTTGATAAAATGTTATGAAAAAATAAACATGATGACATGATCAGTCATGTTTGTCTGGTTTTGAGTGTTTTTTTCTCAAGTGTTTGAAAAAGCACATTTTGGCTGGAAAACGTGACATAAGATATGTCATTTGAAATGTAGGGAAAAATTAATGTTAAACTGGAAGAAAAAATGTTTTAGAAATAGTAAAAATGCTAAATATTTACATGATGTGTAAATGAGGTACCGGTACCTTAAAAAAACAAAAAAAGGAACATAGGAATTACTGGTCAAATTTTCAAATAAAATTGAGAATGGAAATGGGAAACAACCCAACCATATAATAGACAACAGCAGGTCACCAATAGGTCTTCAACGCAGTGAAAAATTCCTGCACCCTGAGGCATCATTCAGCTGGCCCCTAAATAAGTATATATACTAGTTCCGTGATAAAGAAAAAAGAAGATTTTTTCAAAAAAAAAAACCAGAGGGTTACAATAAAAAGACTTCAATATTTTTACTCATGGGGGAATGGGAGGCACTCAAATAAAAATATTGGGGGTGGTAGCATTTTCTTAGTTTAGAATTTTGTAAGAATTTTAAGCAAAATGAAAATTTTATATTATAGGTGATTGATGTCTAAAATAAGTTGTCTCCCATCCCCCATGTGTTTAAATCTGGAACAACCCTAAGTAAAAATTGAAATATTAAATTTTGGTTTTGATTATTCACAGAAAGCTGAGGCTGAATTAGCCTATGAACTGCAAGCAGCCAAAGAAAAACAGAAAATCAGAGCTGAAGAAATAGAAATCGAAGTAGTAGAGAGAAGGAAATTAATTGATGTTGAAGAAAAAGAAATTCTGAGAAAAGAGAAGGAATTAATAGCTACTGTTAAACGACCTGCTGAAGCACATGCTTATAAGATGGAGTTGATTGCTGAGGGAACAAGGTAAAGTAAAGCTTAAGGGAATGAGGTAAAATAAGGCTTATAAGATGAAGTTGTTTGCTGAGGGAACAAGGTAAAGTAAAGCTTAAGGGAATGAGGTAAAATAAGGCTTATAAGATGAAGTTGATTGCTGAGGGAACAAGGTAAAGTAAAGCTTAAGGGAATGAGGTAAAATAAGGCTTATAAGATGGGTTGTTAGCTGAGGGAACAAGGTAAAGTAAAGCTTAAGGGAATGAGGTAAAATAAGGCTTATAAGATGGGTTGTTAGCTGAGTGAACAAGGTAAAATAAAGCTTTAGGGAACAAGTTAAAATGAAGGCTTATGAGAATAAGGTAAAATAAGAGGAATAAAATGGAAATAAAACATGAAGTAATTAGGTGATATTTGAGAAATAAATATACTATCCCAATTTCAGTGTTTAGGCTAGGATTTAAGGTCAATCAGGCACTGTTTAAAGATGTAGGGGATGTAAGCAAGATTTCCTGCCTAAACATAAACAACTTGACTCTCTTTTGGATAAAATAAACAGGACTGGTATACAGAGGAGATCTGTACTGCTGCATATTCAAGTTGAACATGTTTGATTGAATTTACATCTGTCCTTGCTACTCAAAAAAGATTAACGATTTTAGCTGATTAGTTAAAAGAAAGTTTTATCATAAGATATCAAGATTTTAAAAATATCATGATTTTAAATGAAATTTATGCATTTGAAAACAATTAAAAGACAAATACAGTACACAAACCACAACGTAAATACTTGATATTGAGAAACTTCAACCTCATGAAAAAACCAAGGGTGATATCAGTTAAGGATAAGTTAAGATAATTAAAACATAGTTTGTCATCTGTGAAACAGATACTCCATGATAGTCAACCAACTTGTAATGGTATTATTATAAATTGCTAATTTATTGTCTCTTCTGAATTCAAAATATATTTGTCTTGTTTTAAACCTAGGACACAGACAGTTGAGCAGGCCAGAGCTGAGGCTGAAAAGATTCGATTGATAGGTGCATCAGAAGCCGAAGCTATTGAAGCTGTAGGGAAGGCCGAAGCAGAAAAAATGAGATTGAAAGCTTCAGCTTACAAACAGTATGGAGAGGCAGCCATGTTGTCTTTGGTCTTGGAAACACTTCCAAAGGTAATGACAAAGTTATTTGTGTGCGGACAGAAATTAAAAAGACTGTTTTGTTTCGTTATTTAAAATTGTACATTAAAAAAGATGTATTCATGTTAATAAACACAAAAGTAGTAAAATAAAAACAACAACTCAAAATGAAGAAATTTAAAACATGTTCTGAAAAATATTGAAATTATTTTATTCTTTGAATTTTTAAAAAAGAAATATAATTTTTAAATGAATTGAGTGCCCTTGATGAAAATACAAGAGTAATACTCTGATGTGAATTTCAAACAATATAATATTTTTTTGCCTTGACAATAATTTTTAGGTTGCTGCAGAAGTATCAGCTCCATTATCAAAGACAGATGAGATTGTTTTGGTCGGAGATGATAGAACAACAAGTGAAGTCAGCAAATTGGTTAGTCAGCTCCCACCGGCAGTCCAGGCTCTTACTGGGGTAGATCTCTCTAAGGTTAGTTTTATTACTCAGTGAATGAAACTTAAAAAAAACAACAACTATTAGGGCTATTCCATTAAAATGTATGTGGGAGGGTAGGAAGGAAAGTAATTATGGAATATGGGTCATGTGTTTTTATACCCCTGCCATGGCGGTTTTACCATTGTCCATCTGTACGTCGGTCTGTCTGTATGTATGTCTCAAAATTAGTTTCCCTTCTCTAACTTTAGTTTGCCTCAACCAAATGTTATGAAGCTTATACACAATGTAAATGACCAACAAACACAGATCATGATAGAATTTGGGTGTCCTCACTTTCACTGTTCTCAAGTTATGTCCCTTTGTAAATTGAGAAATTTCTGAGTTTGCTACATATTTACAATTTGGACTCATTCTTCATTTATTTCAGTATGGGTCTATTACCATTATAAAAAATTATCAAAAAAAACGATTCTTGGTTGTGGGGATATTTTGAAAGTCCTTTCCTACTCTTCCCCATTCATTTTAATGGCATTTCCTTTAAAAAACCATATCAATACAAGACAATCTAAAAGAGGAAGTCATTGAATGGAAAGGAAGTATAAAAATAAGAGCTTGTGGTATGTTGCTAATCAGACAATTCTCCAATTGAGACCAGATAATTTAGAAGTTAACAACTGTAGGTCACCACACAGCCTTCAATGAGCAAAATCCATTGTATACAAGACTTAGACACCTAAAAGTTATACAACACATATGGTAAACTTACAAATACATGATATCTATAGCTTAAGCAATACAAAGCACATCAGCCATATCATGTTTGAAATAAACCCATCTTGAAAAAGATTAGAAAATTCAGTATTTACAATTTCGACAGATTATGATAATTCTGATTGAGGTTTCTTTTAATAGAGAATGTTTTCCATGCAAAAATACATAAAATTGTCACTTATTTCAATCTTCAATACACTGTGTAAAATGTTAAGAATGATACACTTAAGTGATTAGTATCTTGTTGTTTTATTCACCAAAAATGTGAAGCCTTTAATAGTGTTTCAATAAGAAGATTTACAAAATTCTTCTTTACAAGGATTAAACACATTAGGAGCAAACTGTTTCAATAAATAATAATGAAACATAAGTAATTATATGTTTTGCACAAACTCTGAACCTATTCATGCACATTTTGAATATCTAAATATTGAAACTGAATCAAAGTTTTTTTTTTCTTCAGATTTTATCAAAGGTACCAGGAGCTACTTCTTAGACTGGTTTCCAGTCCTGTTATAAACCTATTTATAGTGACTTCAATAAGTGAACCAGAAGACTTAATACTTTTACATGTATATAACTTATTTCACTTTTATCAAGAAATTTTAAATGTTTTAAACTATTATCAATTTTAATGGTAATGAAAAGCTTGATCTTAAATTATATGCAACCTGTGTTTCTGCATATGTACAGAGTATGTTAAGTTTTACTGTAGGTGTTAGTTTTACCTGTAAATCATGCCTGTGTGAATTACTTTGAGAACATTTGATTGCATTTTTTAAAACATATTTTAAATTTTTCAAATATAAACAGAATGTGATTACATGATTGGAATTTGATGCAATTATTTACATATGTGTTTACATGATGCAATTATTTACATATGTGCTTTCATGATGCAATTATTTACACATGATTTGCATGATGAAATCTGTTACAAATATTAAGGCTGAATAAGGAAAAAGAAACAAGGAATGAATTCTTCTTTATAATTACCCTTGTCTAGTTCAGTTCATCACTTATGAGAAAAAAAACACTTTCTGATAAGGGAATAATAGAACAAAAATTCGAAAATATCTTGTTTGACTAAATCTACCTCTTGCAAAATATATATCTAATAATTTCTAAATTATATGAAGTATAAACTGGTGAATATGCCAGATTTTAAACCATTGATGAGTATGCGATGTATATGTATATATCTATTTATAACGCATAAAAATACCTGTTTTATTTGTATATAACCTGTTCACGATGTACATTAACTATGTTGTTAAATTGAGATCATGGTCAACACTTACTTTATATAACTACTGATATTGCAATAAGTGGTCAAAATTGTTCTCCTTTATTAGATTTTAGTGGCAGATAGAGCCCTGACCAAATTATTCTGTCATCATGACCATTAATCTGACTTTTAACATTGATAGTGATATTTCTACTTTTGTTACTATGTTCCAATGCATCATTTTAATTTATTCACAATCATTTTAATTGTAGCACCTGTTAGGAGATACTAAGTAGTCATCACATTTCGTGTTTCTGTGTTTCTTTTCAGTCAAAATACATACATATGTATAGTATAGGTCTGCAGTGTTCTTATTAGGTTGCCTTCTAGTCAACGTATCATTACTGTCCATAGTAACAGGATAAACATTATAGTAATTCTTTCTTTTACAATAAAAAAACGTGCCTTTATAAATCTGAAGTTCGCAAAACAAGACAAATGAAAATGTTATTGAGTATGCATTTCTTACTGCTTTTGAATAACCTTGTTTTTTTTATTATGCATAATTCATTCAAAGACAGATAATTTAAGGGCAAATTTAATAATTTCTTACTTGACGGCATGCATAGATTCTATGTATTCACCTGCAGTATTGAGTATACCATTTATTTTATAAAAGTTAACTTTGATATTCAATTATACATGGTGGGTTGATATTCTACATGACATTAACTTTCACCCACCAGCTTTTTAGATAAGTAATTTTCTTTTATTTCATGTAAAATGAATAGAGTCATCATGCTGTTAATTTGAATTACTACACTTGTTAAACTATTTCCACAGTCCCCCCTAAAACTTTTATAGAAATTATCTATTTACATAGTTTTAACCTTGAATTGCTAGACTTGAACTTGAAAATAAGTCCAGAAATGCCTTGAATGCTTTGTAGTTTTAGATTATAATTATCATAGATGAAAGTACACTTTTTTTGTACATTTGAGCACAAACTATAAATGGTGTCATATTAGCTGTTTTAATCCTTAATTAATACTTATATATATGTTTCTTCATAAGAAAAGGGTAACTATAGGTTTAAGAATTGTGAAAACCCAGACGAATAAACAGACATTACTATCACTTGAATTGTTTGGAGAGTAGCTACTTTATACCACCACACTTCTTAACAAATGATCTAGATGTAAAATAATTAAAAGCAATATGATCCATTTTGAAGTATTTACTGCTGAACTGTGTCTGATCATTATATTATACTTTATTATAATTATTAAGTTGTAAAACAATAAGTACTTAAATTTTTTTAAATATTGTCAAAAAATCCATTGATAAAAGAAGCTATAACTGAAAAAGGAATTTTGTTATATTTTAACAAAGGGATTTACAGGGTATCAGTAAATATTGTGCTAAGACTTATGAATCACATTTATTGAAGAAGTTGACATAGATATTTCAATAAAAATAAAAGTTTCCAAACATTAGGATTCCAAAACACGAAGAAGTAATTGATATTTCAAAGAAAACTGTTACCTGACCCATAAATGTAAAATTAACACTGGAAAACTATCCTTAAGCTTAATCCATGTCCAATCATTCATACTTGGAGTTAGTGGCAGCTCAGTCCAACTTAACCATGTAATATAGGACCTATTGATACGTATTGTAACCACCCAACCCCTTATTCTTGTCTTCTGAACCTTACCTAGATACCAGTATTAATTTATCCATCTAAGTGATAAATCAAAATTTGATTAAAAAATAGTATATAATAGGAGGTTGTGTTATTTGTGTATAAGATGTAAAATGTTCTGTTGTTTATTAAGATTGCTAGGTTGTCTAAATAGAAAAAAAGTAAATAGATATACCGTTTGCATATACCTACATGAATTAAACATTTACTATAATTCTGTTAAGTGATGAAATCAATTCATAGATATGAATAAGATATTGCTTAATAATTAGATCTATTATATTATTAATATCCAGGATGACCATAATTCAAATAAATTCACCCATCTAGTAAACCAAAAGATGGCATTTTTAGGCAGTTAAGCTGCCTTATGCGAGCACCCTAGATTTGTGTTCTACCAAATAAATGCTGAAATATTTGCCATTGTTATTATCTAGCTGAAAATTATGTTATTTATAACAAATTGGACAGTTTTCTCATACTTTTAATTCTGGATTACAAAAAAATGACCAGAAAAACCTTAAATGATTGCCGAATGACCCAAAAGTTTTGAAGTTGCACATAGGAAGTAGAGCACATTAGGAATCCTTATGTAGTTTATTATCAACTGAGCTTTTGGCTAAGATGTCAAAGAACAAATGTATGAAATTTTTAATCGTGGAAAATCTCTAAAGACAAGTAGTTTATATTTCCCAAATGGCAAAAGTCGTAGGAATATTGTTTGTCGTCAATACGTAGTCAGCTACGTCAGCTGTTGGCGGCAATTTTAAAATAATAACTGTATAATACTATCTGCAAACTATATAGTGTTTGTAACGAATATAGTAATGACTATGAATTAACTTACAGAATTACTAAGTATGACATACCAGGAAGACTTTGAAAGATTTTTTTTTAAAAAGAAAACAATCTATTTATGTTTACTCTGTTAATAGATTTTTCTAAAACATCTGAAAAGAATAACAATTTAGATTTCTTTCACTTGAATAAATCAAATATTTCCTAATTACAAAAAAAAATATTTTTGAATTGTATTTGGTATATTAGAAAATAAAATATGTTAGATGCATGCTAATACTCTCTACACAAGTTTGATTCCTTCCCCCTAATTGTCAGTTATGTTGTAGTCTTGTTGTTTGTACATTTTTATATACTGTAATAATTCTTAATACAATGAAATATCTAAGAACTCTTCTTTTAGTCTCTTTGTTTGTATTTAGTGAAGTGAAGGGTCTAAGTGGTTTGAATTTGCGCAATTGTTGACCGAGTGGTCAAAGTAGTTTATAATTGGGTACTTGGTGGCCAAGTGGTTGAAGTAGTTTGAATTTTGAGGCTTGTGGTAAAGTGATCAAAGTAGTTTGTATTTGGGGACTTGGTGGCCAAGTGGTCAAAGTATTGTATATTCAGAAAATATTTCATGCATTTATTATTGCGATTTTGTCATTTTAAACTTGAATGCAATTTTAATTTTTACAATTTTGAGAAAAGTCCTGCTTAATTCAGATAAAATATTACAAAATGCGAGTTATAATTATTGTGTTAACAACTATGTTGCGTTATTCGTAATAATAAAGACCTCGCATTAATTTCTAAATTTACAGTAGTTTGTATTTGGGGACTTGGTGGCGAAGTGGTCAAAGTAATTTATATTAGGTGATTTGGTATCCAAGTGGTCAAAGTAGTTTGTATTTGGGGACTTGTTGGCAAAGCAATCAATGTAGTTTGTATATGGGGACTTTGTGACAGAGTGGTCCAAACAGTTTGTACTTCAGGTCTTGGTGCCGGAGTGGTCAAAGTATTTTGTATTTGAGGTCTTGGTGACCAAGTGGTTGAAATAGTTTGTATTTGAGGTCTTGGTGATGGAGTGGTCAAAGTAATTTGAATTTGTGGTTGAGACTTGGTGACTGAGAGGTCAAAGAAGCTTGTATTTGATGACTTAGTGAATGGCTGGTCAAAGGAGTTTGTATTTGGGGACTTGGTGAAAAAGTGGTTAAACAGTTTCTTTTTGGGAAGTTGGTCACCAAGTGGTCAAAGTAATTTGTATTTGAGGACTTGGTGACCAAGTGGTCAAAGTAGTTTGTATTTGGTGAACTTGGTGGCCAACTGGTTAAAGCAGTTTGAAGATGGGAACTTGGTGATTAAGTGGTCAAAGAAGTTTGTATTTGAGGACTGGTGACTGAGTGGTCATAGTAATTTGTATTTTGGAGACTTGGTGACTGAGAGGTCAAGGTAGCTTGTATTTGAGGACTTGGTGGCCAACTGGTCAAAGCAGTTTGCATATGGGAACCTGGTGACTGAGTGGTCAAAGTAGTTTGTGATTGGAGACTTGGTGGCTGAGTGGACAAAGTAGTTTGTATTTGGGGACTTGGTGACAGAGTGGTCAAAGTAGTTTGTAATTTGAGACTTGGTGGCTGAGTGGTCAAAGTGGTTTATATATGGGGACTTGGTGGCAGAGTGGTCTTATTGGTTTGCATTTGGGGACTTGGTGGCCAACAAGTCAATGTAGTTTGTGTTTAGGGACTTGGTGGCAGAGTTTTAAAAGTAGTTTGTATTTTGGGGAATTGGTGGCCAAGTGGTCAAGGTAGTTTGTAAATAGTGATTTAGTGGCCAAGGGGTCAAAGTAGTTCCTATTTGTGGACTTGGTTGCAGTGTGGTCAAAGTTGTTTGTATTTGATGATTTGGTGGCCAACTGATCAAGGTAGTTTGTATTTTGGGACTTGGTGACAGAGTGGTAAAATCAGTTTTGTATTTGATTACTTGGTGACCAACTGGTCAAAGTAGTTTATATTTGAGGATTTGGTGACTGAGTGATCAAAGTAGTTTGTATTTGGGGACTTGTTGACATAATGATCACAGTAGTTTGTATTTGGGGATTTGTTGACTGAATGATCACAGAAGTTTGTATTCGGGGACTAGGTGACTGAATGATCACAGCAGTTTGTATTTGGGGACTTGGTGACTGAATGGTTACAGTAGTTTGTATTTGGGGACTTGGTGACTGAATGATCACAGTAGTTTGTATTTGGAGACTTGTTGACAGAATGATCACAGCAGTTTGTAATTGCGGACTTGGTGACTGAATGATCAAAGAAGTTTGTATTTGGGGACTTGTTGACTGAATGATCACAATAGTTTGTATTTTGGGACTTGTTGACTGAATAATCACAGTAGTTTGTATTTGGGGACTTGGTGACTGAATGATTACAGTAGTTTGTATTTGGGGACTTGATGACTGAATGATCACAGTAGTTTGTATTTGGGGACTTGGTGACTGAATGATTACAGTAGTTTTTATTTGGGGACTTTGTGACTGAATGATTACAGTAGTTTGTATTTGGGGACTTGTTGACTGAATGATCACCGTAGTTTGTATTTGGGGACTTGGTGACTGAATGATCACAGTAGTTTGTATTTTGGGACTTGGTGACTGAATGATCACAGTAGTTTGTATTTGGGGACTTGTTGACTGAATGATTACAGTAGTTTGTATTTGGGGACTTGTTGACTAAATGATCACAGTAGTTCGTATTTTGGGATTTGGTGACTGAATGATCACAGTAGTTTGTATTTGGGGACTTGGTGACTGAATGATCCCAGTAGTTTGTATTTGGAGACTTGTTGACTGAATGATCATAGAAGTTTGTATTTGGGGACTTGTTGACAGAATTATCACAGCAGTTTGTATTTGCGGACTTAGTGACTGAATGATCACAGCAGTTTGTATTTGGGGACTTGGTGACTGAATGGTTACAGTAGTTTGTATTTGGGATTTGGTTACTGAATGATCACAGTAGTTTGTATTTGGGGACTTGTTGACTGAATGATCACAGCAGTTTGTATTTGGGGACTTGGTGACTGAATGATCACAGTGGTTTGTATTTGGGGACTTGGTGACTGAATAATTACAGTAGTTTGTATTTGGGGACTTGGTGACTGAATGATTACAGTAGTTTGTATTTGGGGACTTGTCGACTGAATGATCACCGTAGTTTGTATTTGGGGACTTGGTGACTGAATGATCACAGTAGTTTGTATTTTGGGACTTGGTAACTGAATGATCACAGTAGTTTGTATTTGGGGACTTGGTGACTGAATGATTACAGTAGTTTGTATTTGGGGACTTGGTGACTGAATGATCACAGTAGTTCGTATTTTGGGACTTGGTGACTGAATGATCACAGTAGTTTGTATTTGAGGTCTTGGTGACTGAGAAGTAAAAGTAGTTTGTAGCTTGGGACTTGGTGACCGAATGGTCAAAGTAGTTGGTATTTTGAAGACTTGGTGAGAAAGTTGTCAAAGTAGTTTTTATTTGGGAACTTGGTCACCAAGTGGTCAAAGGAGTTTGTGTTTGAGGACTTTGTGACCAAGTGGTCAAAGTAGTTTGTATTTGGTGGACTTGGTGGTCAATTGGTCAAAGCAGTTTGCATATGGGAACTTGGTCACTGAGTGGTCAATGTAGTTTGTATTTGATGACTTTGTTACCGATTGGTTGAAAAATTGAGAATGGAAATGGGGAATGTGTCAAAGAGACAACAACCCAACCATAGCAAAAACAACAGCAGAAGGTCATCAACAGGTCTTCAATGTAGCAAGCAATTCTCGCACCCGGAGGCGTCCTTCAACTGGCCCCTAAACAAATATATACTAGTTCAGTGATAATGAATGCCATACTAATTTCCAAATTATACACAAGAAACTAAGATTAAAATAATACAAGACTAACAAAAGCCAGAGGCTCCTTACTTGGGACAAGCGCAAAAATGCGGCGTTTGTCTTTGTTGACTTGGTGGCTAACTGGTCAAAGTAGTTTGCATATGGGAACTTGATGACTGAGTGGTCAAAGTAGTTTGTATTTGGGGACTTAATGGCCAAGTGGTCAAAGTAGTTTGTATTTGATGACTTGGTGACTGAGTGGTAAAAGTAGTTTGTACAAAGACTTGTTGGTGACCTTCTGCTGTTGTTTTTTTCTATGGTCGGGTTGTTGTCTCTTTGACACATTCCCCATTTTATGTATTTGAGGACTTAGTGGCCAAGTGGTCAAAGTAGTTTGTATTTTGGGACTTGGTGACCTGAGTGGTCAAAGCAGTTTGTATTTTGGGACTTGGTGACTGAGTTGTCATAGTAATTTGTAATTGGAGAATTGGTGGCTGAGTTGACAAAGTTGTTTGTATATGGGGACTTGGTGTCAGAGTGGTCAAAGTAGTTTGTAATCAGGGACTTAGTGACCAAGGGGTCAAAGTAGTTCCTATTTTGGGACTTGGGGCAGTGTGGTCAAAGTAGTTGGTATTTGATGACTTGGTGATCAACTGGTCAAGGTAGTTTGTATTTGGGGACTTGGTGGCAGAGAGGTTAAAGTAGTTTGTATTTGGTGGACTTGGTGGCAGTGTGGTCAAATTAGTTTGTATTTGGGGGATTTGGTGGCCAAGTGTTCTAAATAATTTGTAATTTGAGACTTGGTGGCTGAGTGGTCTAAGTAGTTTATATATGGGGACTTGGTGGCAGAGTGGTCTACTTGGTTTGTATTTGGGGGACTAGGTGGTCAACTGGTCAAGGTAGTTTGTATTTAGGGACTTTGTGGCAGTGTTTAAAGTAGTTTAAATTTAGGGGACTTGGTGGTCAACTGGTCAAGGCAGTTTGTAATCAGGGACTTAGTGGCCAAGGGGTCAAAGTAGTTCCTATTTGGGGACTATGTGGCAGAGTGGTCAAAGTAGTTTGTATCTGGTGACTTGGTGGCCAACTAGTCAAGGTAGTTTATATTTAGGGACTTGGTGGCAAAGTGGTTAAAGTAGTTTGTATTTGGGGGACTTGGTGGCAGAGTGGTCAAATTAGTTTGTATTTTGGGGAATTGATGACCAAGTGGTCAAAGTAGTTTGTAATTAGGGACTTAGTGGCCAACTGGTCAAGGTGGTTTGTATTTGGGGACTTGGTGTCAGAGTGGTCACAGTAGTTTGTATTTTGGGACTTGTTGGCATAGTGGTCAAGGTAGTTTGTATTTTTGGGACTTGGTGGACAAGTTATTTTGTAATTGGGGACTAAGTGGTCAAGCATTCAAAGTATTTTGTAATTGCGGACTTGGTGGCCGAGTGGTCAAAGAAGGTTGTAATTTGCAACATGGTGGCCAAGCAGTCAATTTTTTTGTAATGAGAGACTTGGTGGCCAAGCAGTCAAAGTTGCTTTTAACTAGGGACTTGGTGGCAATGCAGTCAAAGCTGTTTGTTATTTTGGATTTGTTGGAAGAGTGTTCAAAGTATCCCAGTAGTTCTTCTACAATAATCACTTGTCTGTCAACTCTTAGATTGTTAGTTGTTAACTAGCACTTTTACAGCTGCATTATACTTAAAGATCAAGGATTTCAATTTTTTTTTACTAAGGTTGTGATGTCTTTTCAGATATGGAGGTTTTCTCACCAATCAAACCTGGCTCCAATGATAAAGCTAAGGTAGCTCCAAGTTGCATTAAACACAAACACTATTTGTTCTGGTTGAACAATTAGAAATTCAACAGTCTTTTAATTGAGGTCTACAGTCTTATAGCAAACTGGTAAATGGTGTCTGACCCCACCAAAAACAATGACAATTCATTGTTCTAAAGCAACCAATTCTTAAAATTAAAACAAATGTCGAACAAATAGAAGGTTCAAAACAGTGGCATTCTAAATGTATTAAAGTTTAATAGTAGTCTTGTAAATGCTGTCAGGAACCACAAATATGTTACAAATTGGAAAACTTCCAAGTTCCTTCTTTGAAACTGTAAGGTCAAGTTTTTGGACACTCAATAATCGTTGTCAGTTGAAAAATTGATTAATAGATGGGTGCTTAACATCTAGTGGCAATTATTACGTTATGATAAAATGAAAATAACATTCTTTGTAAGAAACCATTGCTTTGAGTTTGGATTTTAACATACTACCTCACAAGGTATTTACAGTCTGGGATAAAACATATCCTAATCCTATTTCTGGTCTCATTCACCTCTCTTCTACTCAGAGTTACTTTTCTGAACTCCTATTCAGTGTACCAAGGACAAAAGTAAGAAAATTCTACTTTCATGTCTGTTTTGAAGGTTTGACTTTACCTGGAATCTTATCCTATGTCTAAGGCCGTGTTCACACCAAACGCTGTGTAGAGTAAACATGTTTACAATTAGTTTAGTGTACACTGGTTTCACATTACATTTGTTCACATCTATACACCTTGTTTAGCTACCTGTACATAAGATTTGTTCCCACTTGTAAACTATATGTCATTTAAATGTTCATTATGTAGAACTGAATTCAAAATTTTTGGAAAATTGTTCTAGCGGTAAGGGAACAACCATTTGACTTCAAAAGGGGAGTGGGGGATGGGAATGGAAATATTCCGATCCCCAAATTGATAAAAAAAAAAATGGTCATACAGATGATAAAAAAAATATTCTGAATCAAGAGTTGCCCCATACATTATATGTGCATCTGGTGCAAGAAAATTGGTACCGTTAATTTTATTATAGTGTTAAATATTGAAGAAAAAGTATTTGATCACCAGCATCGGAAAAAAAAGGAATTAAAACGTATGCGCGAAAAAAAATCTGACTCAGATAAAAAAAAATAACCCTCCCCCTTTTTTTAAGTTAAGTGGTTGTTACTTTATGAAAGCCATTTTATATAATTTGGAGTAGTTTGAATATACTAGAGATGTCTGGATAACGCATTAGAAAACGTTAGCTGCAACAGTGTGCTTACAGCCGGGAAAAAGGATTGAGATATTAGGGATCACTACATTTTTATTTTTTCTGTTCGTTTCAAATGGTATTTCTTCTCCGAGGAGTATTTGGTAAAGGAATAGGGTAAGGTTTTTTTAATTTATTTAACGTGTTATTTAACAGAACTGAGATACTAGACAAACATAGCATTTACCTCACACTTTTTTAAGTCATGCATTTATGCGTGAATCGTTTTTTGAGTAAAGACCAGTGGCGAATATTTCTGTGTACGTCAATTCGATTCGGGAAGACCTTTTCAAATGAATTAGGCAGCAACTATTTACTTCATTTTTTGTGGAGGGGGAGGGGGCGTGAGCTATTGATTTTTTTCAGGACAAATTTTGGTGACAAGTCGAAAGCAATTTTAGCATTATATATAGTGGCAGCTCAGTAGGGTGAAACAAACAAATTTTTTTTCAGGGCCAAAAACTGGAAACATTTTTTGTTTCCAAAACAAAATCCATAGCTCACCACCCCACCCCCTAGCCTTTATGTTTTATACTCGACTATAATAGCCCCCCACCCCACACACACACCCCGAAAATCAATTGGTTGCTGCCTTATGGGTTCGGCAATTATGCTGCTTTGAGTCTTGATTAGGGGTTAATAAAGTACGTTTATTTTTTCTAACAAAAAAAATCTGTAAAATTTGGACAACTAATAATTATCAAAAATATCAATTTTACTCAAAAATAGTTTCAACTAATAATTATCAAAAATATCAATTTTACTCAAAAATAGTTTCCTCCTTAAATATATACTCGATAAAACTAATGTCCTTAATGCCTAGTTTTGTGTACACTTAACCTTTACAAGGCCTACATTGACTATCGACTGTGTGTAGGTAAAACATGATTTACACTACATGTAAACATCGAGTTTTATCAATGGGAACGCAATTGTGTTTAGTTTACGTGTTAGTGTAACACCGGATTTAG
Organism: Mytilus edulis; assembly: GCA_019925275.1. Lineage (NCBI taxonomy): Eukaryota > Metazoa > Mollusca > Bivalvia > Mytilida > Mytilidae > Mytilus > Mytilus edulis. The sequence goes on along the minus strand of CM034360.1, from coordinate 17,571,595 downwards.
GTCAATGTGAACACGGCCTAATACTTGCAGTTAGGACACCACCACAATGTTACTGACTTATGACAGGTTAATGGACATAGGTTAGTCATTAATGTTTGGTAATTTAAGTCTTTCTTTATTTCAGACTTTTTGTTGCATAGTTAACCTATGGAAATACTTCGAATGCAGAACTTTAGTAGGTCAAAAATTGTTTTGTTGATCTTCGGTAATTTGACAATTATAAGAATAACTTTTCCCATGTAAACCAAGATGTTTTGTTTGTAATATAAGGTTCATTATTATGCCCAGCTTAAGATAGCAGGGTATTATGTTTCCTGTGTCTGTGCATCCCTTGGTTGGTTAGGCCAACCTGTATCAGATGAAAGGTTTTTGGTACAGACAGTTTACCATGTTGTGATCAATCTAGTTGAGACAGGTTAATTATGTTGTGAGTTTTACATATTATTTACAAAATAAGAATTTTGACATACAAAATAGTTTAATTTTGGTCCCTCAATGCTCTTCAACTTTGTACTTGTTTGGCGTACTAAATTATAATCCTGGTACCTTTAATAACTATTCAGTGAACTATGGAAATGTGATGACATAAGCAGGGAATCTTGCTATTTTGACATTCTTGATTGACCATTAAATTGTAATCCATTAAAATGAGATAATTTCTCATATAAAGTAGAATCAAAATTGGAAACATGATGTGTCATGTGAACAACAACCCAACCTATAAACTTTGAAATATATAAATAAATACCTGTATACAATTTGTAATCGGATCAAATGATGACAAATAGCATATCAACATACAAATTTTTGTAAGACAGAATAATTTTTACTACAGTTGTTGCCCTTTGTATATTAAAATATTTATCAAATAAAACTTGTTGACAACAGTTTTTATAAAAATAAGAAGATGTGGTATGAATGCTAACAAGACAATAAGTATGTTTACTTTAGACTGTTAGAGACACAATTTCACAAATATGATAATGCATAGTTAATTAAATAAGTATACACAACTTGTGTAGCTGATATACCTATCAGTGAAGTCTTATAAAGTTAAGTTAAATAAATGATTTAGAAAAGGTTATAACATAAATGTCATATAAGAGAAGAAATCTTGTATTGACTCTGATCACTAAATAAAAATAACCGATATCTCGTGACAGCAAATAAGGTCATGTATTATTGCACTACTTATTCTGATATAAAATTAGATACTCATCACAACAGACAACAAGGACAAATTGTATAAAATTTATTTATAATAATAAATATCATTTATGTGATAAATATACACATACAGGTACATGCATATCAATATATGTTCCCATGGTCATGATTTCATTTCAATGCATTTTAACAACTTTTTTCTAGGCATGTATGAAAAACTTTTCCCTTATTTTGAGGTTTTACCCATTTAATAACCAAAATTAAAATTGAAAATACAATAAAATTGGTTGGTAATAACTGTGTTTATCATATCTTTTAAACCAAGATTTCATTTCCAGCTGGAATTAAGTCCATAAAGGTCACCCCTAAAGAATGGTATAATGATAACATTAATAATAAATTCATACAGGTTAGATGGTATGTACAATTTTTACAAGCACCATTTTGAAGTTAGTTACCGTCTTTCAATCACATGTATATTATGTCAGTGATTGATCTATTTCCTGCTTGACATTTCAACTACATTATTTAACACTGCTTAAATCAATGTTTATAACTATTCAAAAAAACTAACTTTTCACAATGTAGAGTACATGGATTCATTGAACAAGTTTTTCTTTACAAAAGATATTATAATTTTTTAAAGTTTGTATCAATAAGCGATAATTTAATAAAATGACATAAAAGCATTCTGTTAAAATAATGTAAAATATTCCAATAATTGCTATAATTGTCTTCCTATTGTCCAGGTGCTGATAAACTCTTGTCCATGAACTTTCGCTTGGAAAAGCATAACCACCACTGAAATAAAATTAAATCCACATGTCATTTCAATTAACATAATCAGTAAAATTTGCAGAAAACCAGCAATTGAAATGATCTGAATTCTAGCTTTTGTTTCTATGAAACTATTAACTGATAGCACAACCAAAAATTCTATGAAAATTGGTTAAGCATTATGTTTATAATTTACTGTTCTGAATTAAAAGTAAAAACAGATGAGTAAGTTCCCTTTGTAATATATATATATAATCCATAGAATTTTGAAAGGAGTAGGTCCAGTAAGACCCCTTTTTGGCTCCAAAATATGGCAGTTTTATGAAATTTTTAAAATGTAAACTAACTTTTAGTTATTTATTGGAAAGTAGAATGATTTTGCTACATAAATAAGGGCTGTTTTTGATAATGCAATGCACTTATATCGGGTACTAGCATCATTAAGTCATGCTAAATTACTGAAATCTTCACAATTATAGGATTTTAGTTAAATTTTAGACGGTTTCCGTCTTAAATGAAAGTGGACGCATTTGTGCTCATTCTTAATATTGAAATGTAAGTTGTATATGATGATAATACATAACATATATACAGATTGAGGATGAACACGGATGCGGCCACTTTCATTTTTTGACAAAAACCATCTGAAAAGTTACATTTTTTGTCATATTTGATAGATTTTTCATATTTAAGCTTGAATCAGAGCGTTTTTAATGAGATTATCAGTTAACATCTTTCATGTATACTAATTTAATCAACTGAAATAGACACTTAAGTGCCCAGAATCTTTTGTAAGATGAACCTGAAAGGAGTAGGTTCAGTAAGACCCCTTTTTGGCCCCAAAATATAGCAGTTTTACAAAATTGTGAAAATGGAATCTTTTAGATATTTACTGGAAAGTAGAATGCTTCTGCTATATAAATATGGGCCGTTTTTGACAATACAATGTACGTATATCGGGTACTAGCATCATTAAGTCATGCTTAATTACTGAAATCTTCACAATTTTAGCATTTTGGTTAAATTTTAGACGGTTTCCGTCTTACATAAAAGTGGCCGCATTCGTGTTCATTCATAATATTGAAATGTAAGTTGTATTTGGTGATAATACATAACATATATAAAGGTTGAGAATGAACACGAATGCGGCCACTTTCATTTTTGACAAAAACCATCTGAAAAGAGACGTTTTTTTGGCATATTTAATGGATTTTTCATATTTAAGCTTAAATTGGAGCGTTTTTAATGACTAATCAGTTAAAATCTTTCCCAAAAACTTATTGAATCAATTGAAATAGACACTCAAGTGTTTAGAAAATGTCCAAAATCTTTCGCTAGATTAACTTGAAATTTGAGGCCAAAATCGGTCCTTACCGGACCTACTCCTTTGAGGCCAAAATCAGCCCTTACTGGACCTACTCCTTTGAAAATGTTGACATGCTTGATCATTCAATATTACTAATAGAATGATTGATAACTTGCCATAAGTGCGCATTGTCAAATAAATGGAAATCATATTTTTACCGTATTTCATGACAAAATAGATCTAAATGTTATAAAATGCATTTTAAGAAATATGGGATACAATGTTTCTGGAACTCTTTAAAACATATATTATCCATTTTATCGATTTTTTGAATAACATAAAATTATTATTGGGTACCTATGGTACATTCATTCCAAAAACATTCCTTTTAAAGATGATTTTAGTTGATAAAAAAATTGTAAACCTTTTTCCCCATTGCATACTATACTAGTAAAGAATAAATAGCAGATAAAAGCAAAGCTGCTAATTATGTCAACTTGACAAAATTTCTATCTTTCTCTTAAATTATTTAAAATTCCAACACATAATTGTTTTTTAACCACGATCCATTTTTTTGTGTATGAAATGTTTCACATTTATTCAAGCATGGCCTTTATTGCTAACAATACAGTATGACTTTGCTCATTGTTGAAGGCTGAATTGTGAGCTATAATTGCTTACCTTCATGTCTTGGTTTCAGGAGGCAATTCTATCATCACATTATTTTTCTTTGTTCATGACAACAAAAGGTAATGAAATACCCTCCAATTATTTGTTTAATTTTTGTTTTGATAATAATAAAATACCTTGCTAGGTTTATCGGTAGCTGCATCAAATACTTTTTCACACATCCTTAATCCAGTTTCTTGTCTAATCTGTAAAAAGTAGTTCCTCATGGTATCTGTAATCAGAGTAGAAAATAAAATCAAATGTTAAAACATATTTAGCAGTCAATTTCTTTTTTTGGAAGATGAAGCTGTTGACATGTTCGTTCCTAAACTCTATTTTGAAGAAACAAAAAAAAGCAAACAACATTTGAAGTTATATCAAATTGGGTATCATTTGATGAAAAATGAAAGAAAAATACACATATATCACTTCACTGATTCTATGCAAAGAAATATTTATAAAATCTCACTTTTTAACTGACCTCCACATTATAAATAACAAATATATTGGTACATCCTAAATCTAGATATTCTGAAAGAATAATACAGAAATAACTACATAAAACTATAAAGAACCTAGTGAATGACTGTGACTGATTGCTTGTTGCAGGCTTGATGTTCAGTGTGTTTTCCGAATCATCTTTATTTGCTGTTTAAAAAGAGAAATACTTGAAAAGAAAATATAAGAGGTATTCATTCATGACAAAAAAATCAAAATTATACCATAATCATTATGCACAGCAAAAAAACACAATAAGCACTTTTATTGCTGTTCTTGATCTCAAAGTCACAATGAGGTCTACAACACTGAGCAAAAAACTCTCACTCATTCCGTTTTACCACTGTGTGTAGATCTACAGGTAACCAGCCAAAATAACACAATCTTGTTACCTACCTTCTTCAGCTCTACTTTTAGGTTTAGCAAACATTGCATTTAATGGAAACCCACTTTCTCCAGGAATGGGGAAATTCTTTAATGCTAGAGTATACATTTCCTTCTGTGCATCGTTTTTGGTATTACACTGTAAATATACAAAACACAGTTGTTATTTTAAAGCCATGATAAGAAGTCAGTCATATCACAGAATGAAATATTGTTAGTTATGGATTCATAATTATTCTTAAAAGACATGCATAGAGGATTTGGTTTGGTATATACATGGATTCATATTGTCTGCTTATTTTGGTCGGGTTGTTGTCTCTTTGACACATACCCCACTTCCATTCTCAATTTTATTCATAAATCTATTTCCATAACCATGATAACTTCTGTTTATATGAAGACTTTATTTGTTCCAAAAGAATGTTGGCTATATTTGTTCTCTTACAATCCCTACTGAAAGATTTGACATTCAAAACTATAAAGGTTTTCTATGGTTCTATTAGCACAATTAACAATATATTATAGACATATCACATTTCATACTGTGAAAGATCTGTTAAACTAAATGCCAAGGTTCACAAGGAAAACGTGACTATATCTTTTCGTTTTTTAAAATTTTTGAGTTCATTATGATCATGATGATAAATGCAATTTTTTTTGCATACATATTCTAAAACCAAACTTTGCAGTCACAAGAAATGATAGTTGCTGTGAGAACGAATAAGAATAGTTGTGGGACATACATCGGTATATCATACAGATATTAAGACTGTGACAGAAGTAATTGGAAAACACTTTTCATGCTAATACAGGGGTGATAGTGTGCAGAACTGTTTTTGCAATTTCAACATTTTTTTCTATAAAATTGTGTGGGGGCACCATGGGCCTTAAAAAAAGTCTTCTGAATTTTTATGCTTCAGCAAATTACAATTGTTTAGAAAAAATATTTTCTGAAGTCTATCTGTCATTATATCAAGACAATAGATTTATGAAGAAATTTGTGCACATTTTACCTCCAACATTGTGACAAAAAGGAAGTAAACCTTGCTTAAATTGTGTCAATCAAAACTGAGCTATTATCTGGTATTTTGTATTGTAGATTAGATGTGCATCTAAACGTTTTTTCTACATTGGCTAGAGGTATAGGGGTAGGGTTGAGATCTCACAAAAACATATTTAATCCTCTGTATTTTGGTGCATGTCCCAAGTCAGGAGCCTTATGGCATTGTTAGTCTTGTATGATTTTAATTTTAGTTTTTTTATACTGTGAAAGTACTTTTACTCGTGGGGTACCAATTTTCGTGGATGACTTTATCCACGAATTTAAGTGTCCAACGAAATAAAACAACCATTGTCTAAATCAAGACATTGAAAAAATCCCCATGTAGGTTTGACTACTGATATGATTTAGAGAATATAGTGGATAACACCAAATCCAAGAATACTGATAGTAGTCACAGGGAAAACGCACTATGAATTAGAACCTTAGTGAGCGCACTCACATACCCCACGTCCCCACATTGTCATTGGAGAAATTAAATAAGTGTAAGAAAAAAAATTGTATAAGAAAAAATATTGAATAATAATTTCCTGTCAATATGCACATCTACATAGTATGTCCTTATTATCTACAAAATTTCATGAAATTCTGTTGTGTGGTTTCAGAGGAGTGGAGATGACAAACTGTTGCAGAAGTACATTGAAGCAAATAAGTTCAAAGGGGCGTAACTCCTAGAAAAACAAACGAATCGTAATTTCCTGTCAATATGCACATCTACGTAGTTTGTCCTTATTATCTACAAAGTTTCATGAAATTCTGTTGTATGGTTTCAGAGGAGTTAATTGAGATGACAAACTGTTGAAGTAGTACCTTAAGCAAATAAGTTCAAAGAGATGTAACTCCTAGAAAAAAATTGAATCATAATTTCCTGTCGACATGCATATCTACATAATATGTCATTTCCATCTAAAAAGATTTCGTGAAATTCTGTTGTGTGGTTTGAGAGGAGTTGCGATGACAAAAAACAGGACTGATGGACGGACTAACCGAGGGACGGACGGGTCAAAAACATTATACTCTCCACAACTTCAAAGTCAATTTCCGGTGTTGATATGCTAGTATGATAAAGTGTTCATTTTATATCCTCATAGTTCTCGTACATATGGGAAATAATAATTTCATGCTGGGCTTGATTTTGATACAAATTATTTGACAATTAAAGATACGTTAATGGTCCAAGTTAATTTGTTTACGTTTCTGTTTTCTTTAGGTGACATGTTTATGGCCTAATTAACACCTCTGTTGGTCTTTAATCTGTTGATAACTTTATCTTGGGTAAATTAGTGTTGACACAACGATAAACTTGGGTCAATGTTATTATGCAATTTCCTTCAATCCAGACCCTTACTTTCTAATGGCTTCAATTTTTCATTTTGTCTTTTAAAAACTAAAATCCATGAATTTTAAAACCCATGAACATGTAAATATTGCCCAAACCACAAAAATTGATACCCACGAATTAAAGTACTTTCACAGTATAATTCAGAGTTAATTAGGACGTCCATGATTAAGTAAACATTTTGTTAAGGGGTCAGCTGAAGCATGCCTCTGGGTGCGGATTTTCTCGCTGTGTTGAAGACCATTGGTGGCCTTCAGCTGTTTTTCAGTAAAGTGTTGTTTGGCCAGGTTGTTGTCTCTTTGACAAATTCCCCATTTCCATTCTCAATTTAATCTGTCTAATTTTCTGATAAAATTATGTTTATTCTTTGTATTTACTTCAGACATGCTGTTATAGCCTGAGATGTGTATATAAAAGTTTTAATAACTTACTCTCTGCATTTTCTTCAAACATTCTGTTACATACAGTGTTATGTAAATAAGTGTTCTATCAGCCTCACTCTGAAAAGTATAAAATGAAGCCAAAATTTGTTAATTGTCAATGATTCAAGATTCAAAGTTTTATTTAGAGTCGATATTCACTAAACTACATAAACACAAGCTCTAGTGAGCTTTTCAAATCGACTTAATAACAAAATACAATACACACACAATATAATACAATACACACATACAAAAGTCATGAAAACAACACACTTTTAAACATATAATGCATAGTAAGATACCATAAATGACATATATAAGTTAAAAGCATAGTACACTTAAAACATAGCACACTTAAAACATAGCACAAGTTAGTAATAAGATTGCACAAAGCATATAGTCACACAAAAAATATAGTAAAATGAAACAGGCATGAGCTGTTACTTGGATCCCATGTTTGTATCAATGTTAGAGCCTTCAATAATAGCAATTATTAGTTTCATCTGTTTTCTAATTATAAAACTTTGCTAAATGTTGATAAAAACTACTAAGATAAGTTTTTCATAAGATTTTTGCCTAATTCCATGACACAATTTTCTCAGTTAAATTTTTTAAATATATCTATTCTTGTTTTTTTTCCCATAATAACTACAGTGTATATCAATTCTTTGAATATCCTATACACTAAACATTTCATCTATAACTTTTAGTTCAATTTGCCAGAAATATTAATTTTTAATGCTTGGCTTGATCTATAAATGTATAATGGCACTTTTCATAAAGTTTTTTTTTGAAAATTAGACATGAGCCACAGTTTTACTAAAAAGGGTATATCTAAATATTAATGTGAAAAAAATCCTAATGAAAATAAACATAAGTTTCAAAAAAATAAATACTGATGGGTAAGAAGCTAATTATATAATATCTTGTAAACATGTGGAGGATGTTACATGGCTGGTCTATGACACTTTTCTATTTCTGAATTTTATGAACTTAATAATAGGGTATTATCATGCATTAACACTTGAAATACCATGCTAATACAAAAATAATAATTTATTTGGTATTTTTTAAGGGCATACAATACAGTTACAGGGGAGGTAATGATGTTGCTAACATAAAATGTTACTTTCGCGACTGATTTTTATCCTTCAAACTGATTTCACTTTAAAACGAGTACATGGACCCCTCTTTTTCAAAGTGTAATTATCACTGATTATGTATGAAGATTGTTTGTACCAATTATAATAAAAAAGTCAATATTGAAAAAAAAATAAAATATACCGCAAAAAATGACTTTTCATGCTTTTCCTGAAACTTTGTAGAAATTTATAACTTCAGAAGAACTGTTGTACATATTATTAAGAACATATTAATGGAAAGAAGATATTTATAACATTGCTACAATATCCCGCTTGTGTTTATCTGTTGAAATATAAAAGTGAGGTATGCCTATCAAAAGGATAGAAATGTCCAAAGAACTGAAATTTTAAGTAAATGTCTAAAAATGTTGACCCCTTTTATCTCTAAAAGTAGCACATGAAGGTATATTTTATATTACATATTTGAATTGCCTAGGTGAAAAATTCCTAGTATGCAAATTTTCTTAAAAAAAATCATTATGGGATCGAAACTGTATTGTATGCCCTTTATAAACACCTACATGTAAATTAATATCATTGCCTTAACACAAGTCCATCAACTTAAAATGACATTATCATGATTATCACAAACTTTAACATTATAACTATGCAAAAGTTTTAAATTTAATGAACCAACACTGAAAGTGAAGAGCTAAACATTATACATGGAAACAATTAGCCAAAAAGGTTATAAAACTGAATAGCAAATATCATAATCTTACATTTGTACCATATGTGAACCATCTTCACTGACCTTATCAGAATCATTATTAAGCTAAAATAATCTACATGGAAATGAGATGAACCAGTACTTATACGATTGTACACCAAATATCTCAGAATTATATGACTGTACACCAAATATCTCAGAATTATCAATATACAATTGTACACCAAATATCTCAGAATTATCAATTGTAGTTCCCTCAAACCAACCTAATCACAAATTAATACATCATGCCTAAGTCTTTCCATCATGCTTTTTTGAGAATAGACAAAAAGTTGTCATTTCTAAAAATATGGCTGGTAATAAAATTTAGAATCTTAAAATTGGGGATAAGTTGAGTTTGAGATAAGATAAGTTGGCCAAATATTTTCTCCAGGTTATGATTTGTTAAATCAATGATTAAACGAAGGATGATAGACAAAGATAGTATCTCTTATTGTAAAAGGTAATCATTATTGGTGACGTCACATATAACGAAACACAACTTTCTGCAAATCTTTGAAAAAGAAATGATAAGATTTATCAGAGAAAAAGGTTCTACCACTTGTTGTATTGGTGGAAATTATATTTCAACCCTCCATATCAACAAAATAAAATAATCCATAAAATCAATCCCTGTGAACAAACTTTTACTGTTACTTTTGAAAAACAAAACAAAAACACTTATTTAGTTTTAAAAGAAAACAATCTTTTCTACATAGCAATTCTCACCTTGATTTCATAATTTCTAAAAAATATATTGGCCTTGAAATAATAAATAGCTTCATCTATAATGTCTGAGTCACTACCTGAAATAAACATACAGATTTTTATAGTTCATTCTTATGTTGTACTGTTATATCACTGTCCCAGGTTAGGGGGAGGTATGGGATCCCGCTTAACATGTTTAACCCTGCCACATTATTTAAGTATGTGCCTGTCCCAAGTCAGGATCCTGTAATTCAGTGGTTGTCGTTTGTTTACGTGTTACATATATTTGTTTTTCGTTCTTTTTTTTATATAAATAAGGTCATTAGTTTTATCGATGAAATTGTTTTACATTGTCTTATCAGGGCCTTTTATAGCTGACTATGCGGTATGGGCTTTGCTCATTGTTGAAGTCTGTATGGTGACCAATAGTTGTTTATGTCTGTGGCATTTTGGTCTTTTGTGGACAGTTGTCTCATTGGCAATCATACCACATCTTCTTTTTTATATACAGATGAAAACATCATTCAATTTGTTTATTTTGTAAATCTTCTTATGTCTGAATTCTATAGTGCATGTTAAATTACTAAATTTGCAAATCAATAGATTTTTTTATCTGTATATAAATGATATATCAAGAATATATTGAAAAAACTTAATGTGGTGGCAATAGCATGAATACAAAGTATAAAAGTTTGTTTACATGTCTAAGTCTGATAAGTTACATGTAAATGACATAATTTGATAATATAAAAGCACTTTTAAATTGAGATTTGATTTGTTTACATGTATGTCATGTATGCGTAGAATTGCATTGATGAAACATGTGAAAAAGGTTCTGCCACTGAAGACTGACTTTTATATTAAATATAGAGTCTAATATTGACAGAAACTTAAAAGAAAAAATATAAAATTTATGAATTTTAGTACTTACTAATACAGTTGAATTCATATACATGATATATAATTATAAAGTAAACTGAAGTAAGCCTAGAATTAAAGTTCTGATGAAATGATAACATTTTGTCAACCCCCGAATTCATATATCTAAGTAGTGAAACTAAATAAGATCATATTTGATAATGATGTCTTCTTAAAAATGTAAAATTGACATATTGTGTAAAATGACTACTTTGTAAATTTACATTCTTATGTTTTTATACATACTGTCTTTTGGTGCTGGTCCTTTGTAACTTGTTCTTAGTGGCACCAATGCTACATTTCCTATAAGTTTAGGAGGGTTTGTAAACTGTGAGTGATAAGCCTGTAAAATACAATAACACAGTGTTTTAATATACACTTTCACAAGGCAGGCACCCTATATCTAAATCTAATCTTCCTTGCTATCCCAACTAGAACTTGAACTGTAAGCTATTGCTCACGATTGGTACCGGACTACCCCTACTGTCAGTGAAGGCTATAACTATAGTGACAAAGTAACCAGATACTCCGCAGGGCACAGCTTTATACAATCACAGATCTCGATCTCAGATCAGTTGGGGCAAGTATTGACACAACATTCAAGCTGGATACAGCTCTGAATTTGGATTAAGATTAAATACATGTAGCTGACAGAGAATGAATGTGGTCTAATGAACTCAATTTTTTTTTTGCTTTTGAGCAATTCACTATGCTGTTGAATATTAATCCCCCCCAAAAAAATGTTTAAAGAATTTTTTTTTTCACCTCCCCCTTTCCCATATGCCAAAAATAATCTCAATTCAAATTTCTAATGAAGTTTGCAACAATAACTACTCATTTACTCATTGCAGTTCTTTATTTCCTCACAAACAATCTGCTTGACTTTAGTTATCCTCGTCACATTTATTTTCAACTGTTTTTTCAAGTGATGTAATTCTTTTCTCATAACTCTCCATTATATGTTTGCACCTTTTTTCTATCTCATATCGGTAACTGCATGTTGTTCCATGACTATCCTGCATTTTCCACAAAACCACATTGCATCTGTTTTACATAACATGCTGTATTCCGCTTTTGTTTTCTTAAGACAGGTTGTGCAAAAATGTTCCTTACACCTTTGGCATTCCATAAGTTGAGCCTCTGGCTCTTTGAAGATTTTGGTACATTTAGCGCATGTCCATGCCTCCTCCTCGTCTTGACTTATTTTTTGTGACGATTTGGGACCTGTTGTACTGCTTTTTCTAGTTGATGCCATACTTTTTAAATAATAAAAATAGTGCTTATCTATTTTTTTTTACCTGGCTGAGGAAATTGCATAAGGCTTCCTTACACCAATTTCATTTGAAGTACTTTATTTTGTTCTATTTTTAATTAAAGAACGAGGGGTTCCCTATCCTTGATTGTTGTATTTCAAACGAAGCCAGACTATCCTAATTGTATTTTGGTTTAAAGGACAAGGCTGCCCTATCCTTTACTAAATTCGATTGTCAAATGGAGCTAGACTATCCTATTGTTGACAGGGCTTCTCTATCACTTGTTTAATTTCTTTCGGGACAAGGCTTCCTCATCCGTTTGACATATTATGAAAATGTAGACTGCACTCTCAAATGATAGAAATATGGCATGCTATGTTATGATAAAAAGAATACATGCGAATAAATATAAACTTAATTCATTAAAAAGTATCCTATATGATATGAAGACAAATTATTTACTGGCATTTTCCTTTTTCAATGTTTCTGTTACACCCCAATCACTTCCTTGAGAGGCCGCTTCAAACAACTACAAAAATAACTTAAGAAATGTCAAGGAATACATCCAAATATATTTCCTTTACATAAGAAATAATCTATAAAGGTACCAAACTGCTTTTTTTATAATAATAAAATGTAAAAAATAGATACATTCCCACCTAAAAATTATATTATTTTGATGTGTCACAAGCGGCAACGGTTTGACAAATAACCGAAAAAAGATTAGTAGAAGCTCACACACTTGAATTGTATTTTGTATTGCACCATAAGGTCCGCAAAATAGTCAAAAAATAACATACGGTTCCGCAGCTAGTATTGCACTTGAATAAGAAATGCCACGATATGGACAATTAGTGATGGGTCCGGCTGGAAGTGGAAAGGTAGTGACGGGTTTTAATTTTGGTCAACTCAAGTGTACAAATATAATTTTTCTCATATAAACTGCTTGTGGTTTCTGTATAGGAGGGACGAAAAATACCCAAGGGACAGTCAAACTCATAAAACGGAAAATAAACTGACACACTAAATATACTGATAAGTGATGCAGTGCTACAGCCTACATAAGGGTAGTAATGGGGGTACCCTCATGACATATATAGGTAAAAATTCTTGCCAAATGATGTTAACAGTAATTTTTAGTGCATATCAGCTGAATTTGATGAAACAAGTTTTTTTTTCCCAAAAATAAGGGTAACGATTATTATTTGAGACATCTTACGAATCATGATAAGGAAATTTTGACAAATCACGGTAAAATTTTAACCAATTTGATGCTAACGGTAGTCGAAAATGACTGTTTGACGCCTGATGGTAAAGGGGTATTACTAACCTCATACATGTACATGTGTATGTAAGTTCTGTTAAATATACTGATTTATTTTGCTACTTTAAAACTGAACTCTGTGGAAAACTGCATGAAGAATCCTTTTTATTAAACATTCTGAGATCAGAACTATGTCTGAGGGTGGTAATGCACTTTACTGTCATGTGTCAAACGGTCATTTTCAGCTACTGTTAATGTCAAATTGGTTAAAATTTTACAGTGATTCCTCAAAATGTCCTTACAGTGATTCGTCCGATGTCTCAAATAATTATCGTTACCATTACATGCATTATTTTTGAAAAAAATTAGCGAGATTCGTCAAATTCAGGTGATTTTTTATCATCTAAACATTCAGAGGACTTAATGAATAAGTGATTTAAAAATCACTTATATCATTAAGTCCCCTGAATGAGTAGCAAATTTGAAGCTTTGTCTCCAATTGTAATTTTGTAGTTTTACCAAAATTTCAAACACATAGGTTTAAATAATATCTTTTCATTAGTAAAATTAGTAAAATTGAAAAAAAATGTATTTTTTGCTTCTTTGAAGTGGAAAGGTTTATGCCTTTGATGCTATCATTTAGCTGCAAATTCTATTTTAGTTGAAAAAATGCTGTTATAATGGCTTTACATAATGAACTGATACTTTCTTGACAGATTTTTCCCAGCAGTGGGAGTATTTTTCCTTTAAAGTGCAAGGTTTCATCTTTCAGATTATGTAATAAAATTCTACTGTTCGGATAAAAATTTCACTGTTCGGGGATGTTGAAATTAGTGGGGGTTATTAAAATATTGATAGTTAAAGAAGTGATTTTTGGGAATGAAATTGAGGTATGATACATGTATTTAAACAAGTGATTTTTATGTCATTATCCTAGATTCAGTACAAGGTCATCACCTGAAATGACCTGGTCATCCTAGACAACACAGATGTTGGTTCTAAGTTTAGAAACATAATTAGTCCCTAGATCATTAGTATTCTATATTTAAAGCTACAGTAAAATTAAATCACTTGTTCTAGTGATTACTTTGTACTACTTAAACAGTTAAATAGGTGATTATTAAAGAAAGACAACTCTTAATTCCAATCTTTATGGAAATAATGCTACTTGAATCAGTGATTTAGAAAATCACTCATTTAAGTAAGTACCCTGACTGCTAAAAGAAAGTGTACACTTTATTGTCATGGACTAAAAATTACCATTAACTTCATTTGGCAAGAATTTTTACCATTATCTATCATGAAGGTACCCCCATTACTACTATTTGTATCATTATTCAATATCTCTGTGTCAATATATGTTTCTCACTTGTAACCTATAAAGTTTGCTGAGGCATGAGGTTGGTGCATCGATAACATTTCCAGGTAGAAAACTTCAGTGACTGAATTTTTGGCTCTCCCTTGACAGTCACATCATTAGTAAGTATGGTCTGACTACCCTCATGTCTGTGTGCATGGTTTGGGTCACCCAATTAGGCAGAAATTATCTGTGTCTGTTTACTCATTCAATATTATAGAATTTTATTTAACTTTTATACAAGTGAGAGGTTTAGCTAGCTATAAAACCATTTTCTACATTTTGAAGTTAGGAATATGTCAGTTGTTTCCATTCATTCAATGTTTAAAGTAAATAAGTAAGATGTGTTGGAGCTTTAAATTTTGCCATTTGATATTAAGGTTCTTTCTGAGTTGAATTTTCCTTGGAGATCAGTATTTTTTGTTATTTTACTTTTAAGTAGCTTACCAAAAGACATATATTCTTGACTATAACATAAATAACAATATAAGCTTTTTTCTTAAAACTTTTGTATCAAGGTCACGAGCTTCAGGTATGTATGTACAATGTATGATCATTTAAAAACATTGTTAGGCAAAACCTAGTTTTTAAATTTAACAGAAGTAAAACCATACTACGATACACATTTTTATTGATATTTACAGATCTTAATTATATTTGTACCTTGTGAAGCAGTTGTTTCTTATATTGAAAAGTAATATAATTTAAACATGTTAAAAAGTTGGAACTAAACTGTGAATCTTGATTGACAAATTTGCATAAAACTATGCAATGTATTATACAACATTATTATATTTCAGTCTACATACTGCAGCAATATGGTAAAACATGCAGAAGTCATCAAAAGAACAATACATGTTGTCAATCTAGATCCCGCTGCTGAACATTTTGATTACCCTGTGTTAGCAGGTACTTGTATATATATTCTGTCATATTTTTGATTGCTGAACATTTTGATTGCCCTGTGTTAGCAGGTACTTGTATATATTCTGTCATATTTTTGATTGCTGAACATTTTGATTGCCCTGTGTTAGCAGGTACTTGTATATATTCTGTCATATTTTTAATTGCTGAACATTTTGATTGCCCTCTGTACAGTCGGCGTAACTGTTTGACATGAACTTGACTGATAGGTGAATTATCGGTGATGGATGTTTGACTGATTGATGAGTGATCGGTGACCCATAGAATTTGTCATATTAAGTCAAACAAGCTATGTGAAAGTAACTGTGACAATGGTCAGCGATCGATCAGTACATTAATTTTATGCACCGATCGGACGGATACATATATATTTAAAATTCTTATGCAAACGGAACTCTACAGTGTTTACATTTGATGAACGCTGACCTCATGAAGACACATTTATGCGTTAATTTGTAATCTACTTAGTTGCAATAACAAATAAAAAAATAAAAATAACTTTTCACTGATCATATGTATTACTTCATATTCTTCTATTTAGATTTTAGCTAAATAAATAACATAACTGCATAATAACCATATCCTCAGAATATTATCGTACCAGGTAAAATGTTGTCGTTTAAAACATGGAAGTAATATTGAAATATAACTTCCATGTTTAAAATAAGTACTATATTTAGCAATGTTATGTCACTAGAAGATGAAAGTAAAAATATTATGATATTAAAGACGCATGCTTTATTTGTGATGATTAAAAATGATGTTTTAATTATGGTTTCTGATCAACTTAATTTCTTCTTTGGTAAAAATTAATTCAATTTTAATTGTAATTTTTTTTTTAAGTCCTCAAGATAAGTCTTAAGTCTTTTCTTGTAAACTTTTGCATATTTTTTTTTTTTTTTTGGAATAAGATTGCAGTTATTTCTTTAATTCAATGTAAAATTATAAACCGCTGTATGATTTTAGTACTTTTTGTACATCAGGATATTGTTTGCTTTTCCTCAAATATGATGACTTTCAGGGAAATGATAATAAATTATTTACGCGTTGCCTAAAATGCAAATATTTCTTCTCATATTTGAAATAATGCCACATTAATTGCAAACAGGCATTAAAAATGCCTATTTATAAGTTATTTTGTATCAAATGTGAATATTTGAATGATAATATATGCATAAACTTTTGTTTTTGTTGAACAAGAATGCAATTATTTGTTCATTTTTATGGAAATCTTTGACAGCCATTGGATTTTTTCCACTTTTAAAAGTTCAGGATTGGTTGCTTTTCATAAAAATAAAAGATTATCTGAGAAAATATACTAAAATGTTGTTTAAAATTGTCAAAATTATTCTTCTTTTGTTAAAAAATGTATGCTATTTTATTTGTAATTTATTATTTTAAATGCCTCAAGATAAGTCTTTTTTAGAATTAGGTAATTTCAAAATTAAAATACTCAAACTTTTAGTTTTGTGGAATAAGAATGTGTTTTTTGTCTTATTTTATTATAAATCATAAACCGACATAAGATTTCAGTACTTTTTGTACATGTTGTACTTCAAGATTGACTGTTTTTCAAAAAGAGCGGACAACAGCCGAAGGCCACCAATGGGTCTTCAATGTAGCGAGAAATCCCACACCCGTAGGTGTCCTTCAGCTGGCCCCTAAAAATATGTATACTAGTACAGTAATAATGGACGTCATACTAAACTCAGAATTATACACAAGAAATTAAAATTAAAAATCATACAAGACTAACAAAGAATGCAATTATTTCTTCATTTTAATGGAAATCAATGACTGCAATTGGATTTTTCCACTTTTAAAAGTTAAGGATTGATTGCTTTTCATGAAAATAAAAAATTATCTGAGAAAATATACTAAAATGTTGTTCACATTGTACAAAATTGTCAAAATTATTCTTCTTTAGGTAAAAAATTTATGCTTTTTTGTTTGTAATTTATTATTTTAAATGCCTCAAGAATATTTTTTTTTATAATCAAGATAATTTCAGAATTAAAATACTCAAACTTATATTTTTGTGGCATACAAATGCAGTTATTGCCTTATTTTAACATAAATCATAAACCCCGTAAGATTTCAGTACTTTTTGGGGAAGACGGCTTCAAGCCGTCAATCCCCAATGGGGTTGACCAGAGTGACATTCCCTCACATCATTCATTTTGTTTTTATAGTGTGGAAAACCCCCCAACAAATCTTACTAAGAATGATGAGATGGGGAGACTCAAATGAATAAATTGACTTTAAACACTTTTTTTACACATTTCCCTTCTGTTTCTCTCGAAATTATCGTATATCGAGCTCTCCTTTACACTATTTACGTTTCTTTTACAATCCGGAAAAATCAGAATGACGAGATATTCTAAATATATCCAACCTACATTATATTTTATAGTGACGTCATTGTTGGAATGCCACACTACGCATAAGCAGGGATATCCTTCTTCTTCTTCTTTATAATTCAGCACTCCATCAACATACTGATGATAACGTGCCGGGCACTGATTTTACTATGCCGCGCGTGCGTGGGATATAAATTTTATTTACAGTGAATAATACAAAAATAAAAATATAAATTTCAACATAACTTCTTTTTCTTCTGTTTTTGTACTATACATTTTGGTTAAAACTATATACATTGTGGAATTTATTTAAATGTTTAGATGTTTATTGAGAACAGATATTGGAATCTGTTCTCGGAAGCTTTCAAGAGTAGTACATTGAACTGCAGCTACTGGGAGAAGGTTCCATTGCAAGATTGTTCTAGGGTAGAATGAGTACTTGTATGAATCTTTAGTGGTTTGTATGGGCCTGAAGGAGTAAATATGTGAATGTTGACGTGTTCTTGTATCAGATTGTGTAAGTAGGTCTGTCGGATATATGGCAACAAGATGATGTATAATTTTGTAGAGGAAAATGATGCGGGTTCTAATTCGCCTTTTCTCAAGTGTTGCCCAATTTAGAGTTTGTAGCATTTCAGTGACTGAGCTGGTGTTATGGTATCTGTTGCAGGTGTACCTTGCTGCTCTGCGCTGGACCATCTCAAGTTGGTGTGTTTGAGATTTGGTGTGCGGGTCCCAGACGCAGCTGCTGTATTCTAGCTTTGGTCTTACAAGTGCAATGTATGCTTTTTCTTTGACTGTTTTTGAGTTGACTTTTAGATTCCTTTTAATAAAGTTCAGCTTTTGTGTGGCTGCAGCTGTGATATTGTTTACATGTTTGTGCCATTTTAAATCAGTTTGTATAGTAATTCCCAGATATTTTGTGGATGTTTCTTTTTGAAGTACATGTTGGTGGAGAGTATAGTCAAAATTTAATGGATTTTTCTTAGTTGTTATCTGAAGGACTGAGCACTTGTCTGGATGGAATGACATGAGCCAGTCCTTCTCCCATTTTGCAGCTGATGTGAGATCTTCTTGCAGTTTTTGTGTGTCTTCTTTGTTTTGTATTGTTTTATAAATTATGCTATCATCTGCAAATAATCTGAGGGTACTGTGTTTGATGTATTCGTTAAAGTCATTTATGTATACAAGGAAAAGGATCGGACCCAAAACTGTTCCTTGGGGAACACCAGATGTTACGTTTATTTTGTCTGACTGAACACCATCAATAATCACTGTTTGTGTCCGAGATGTGAGAAAATCTTCTATCCATTTTAGGGTGTTGTCATCAATGCCATAATGTTTCAGTTTGTAGAGAAGTCTTTTGTGAGGAACTTTGTCAAAGGCTTTGGCAAAGTCCATCACAATTATGTCGGTTTGGATGTTACTGTTGTTATTTTTTGCTAGTTCTTGGATGAATGATACTAGTTGGGTTTCGCATGATCTATTTGCTCGAAATCCGTGTTGAAGGTCGTACAAAATATTGTTATTTTCTAGATGGTCCATCATACTACTGGCTATTATGTGTTCCATGATCTTACAAAGTATGCATGTGAGAGATATGGGTCTATAATTTATTGCGTTGTGTTTATCACCTTTTTTAAAAACAGGACAGACATTTGCATGTTTCCAATCTTTTGGGATTTTTCCTGTATCGAGCGATTTTTGGAAGATGTAGGTGATTGCAGTTGAAATGTCGCTACTAAGTTCTTTAAGTACTGTTCCGCAAATTTGATCTGGACCAGTTGCTTTATTAGGATTTATCTTGTCCAGTAATTTTATGACACCCTTCACTGGTTATTTAAATCATTCTCAACGATTGTTCACTTATTAAAAAATAGTATTTGTTGAATTTAAACATAATGATGTTTGCTGTAGATGATTTAAACATCAACATGCAATACTTTAATTTGTAGATCAACAACTTTCAAAGTAAACAGGAAGTCCGAGGGTCTACATGAGATCGGAGAGAGAAACGATCTTTTCCATTTTTTTCTGTAAAACTCTGTCACTAAAATAAACATTTAAAGTATGACATTTAGTATATGATAAGGAGTCTTTCATTAAACTAAATTTTGTGTACCAACATAATCATTGTAAAAGTTACAAAAAAATACAAATGTTGCATTTTGTAGTTTAAACCTATTTATTCATGAAATTTTACAAATATTTCAAAATGTAGGATTTGGAAACAAGCTTCACACAGTTTACATCAATCATATTGTTATTTTTATTAGTACCTGTATCCCTGTGATGAGAGATATAACTGGGAACTTTATCAATGGAAATTTAAAACTGAATAGATTTTTCAGTCCTAACTTTCTTAAGAAAAAAATTAAAAAATTTAAGAGTACTGTCGCAAAAAATGGAAAATGGCTCTAGCCTACAGTTCAGTCGTATACTATTAAGATTTCAAAAATAATTGTAGTTGTTGTTAAATGACAGAATTCAACTAGTTGAATTTTAGATAATTAACTATCAACTTTAATTGAATGTTTAGATTTAGAAGATGCAGATCTCTTCCATTGGTCTAAATTGAATCCTAAACTAAAGAAAAGAAATTACATTAAACAACAATTGATTCCAATAGTGTCAACCTTCCACATGTTCTAGCTGTTCTTTTTTTCATTCTTTATATGAAGACTATCAAAAAATAACATTTTCTGGAGTTCTGGTCCCAACATTCTAGGAATTAGGGGCCAAAAAGGGCCCAAATAAGCATTTTCTTGGTTTTCGCACTATAACTTTAGTTTAAGTAAATAGAAATCTATGAAATTTTGACACAAGGTTTATGACCACTAAAGGAAGGTTGGGATTGATTTTGGGAGTTGAGGTTCCAACAGTTTAGGAATAAGGGGCCAAAAAGAGGCCCAAATAAGCATTATTCTTGGTTTTCGCACCATGACTTTAGTATAAGTAGATAGAAATCTATGAAATTTAAACACAAGGTTTATGACCATAAAAGGAAGGTTGGGTTTGATTTTAGGAGTTTTGGTCCCAACAGTTTAGAAATAAGGGGCCCAAAGGGTCCAAAATTGAACTTTGTTTGATTTCACCAAAAATTGAAAAATTGGGGTTCTTTGATTTGCCGAATCTAACTGTGTATGTAGATTCTTAATTTTTGGTCCATTTTCAAATTGGTCTACATTAAGGTCCAAAGGGTCCAAAATTAAACTTAGTTTGAATTTAACAAAAAAATGAATCTTTGGGGTTCTTTGATATGCTGAATCTAAAAATGTACTTAGATTTTTGATTATTGGCCCACTTTATACAAAACTTCAAAGGTGTTTGTATTCTGCTATCTCATATTGTATTTTCTTGTGGTCTCATATTGTATTTTCTTGTAATGTTCTATTGTATTTTTTTTTGTAGACTCTTATTATATATTTCTTGTAGTCTCATAGTGGGAATATTATTTCTGTAGTTTCAGTAGAAGGTTGTGTAATCTTTTGTTTGTGTAACTGTTGAGGGATCCTGATATAGCAAATCTCAATTAAATTCAGCATGGCAATTTGATAGCTAGCCCACATAAATGAGCAAAAAAGACCAAATAACTGCCCCAAAACAAACTGCAAACAAGGCAAATATAAGGGGTTTCTGTGTGTAAACCAAAACATAGTCTCAGCAAATCATACTGGCTTAAAGCAGAAAGACAGTTAGAATAAATAATAATATTTATTAAAAGATCATTTAATTTTGGTTCTTGAGAAACACTCAGCATACAAACAGAATTTTGAGTTCCTGCCTGAGCAAGTCAGCTTGCAACCTTCAGTGTAAGGAAGAACCTGCCTGCCCGACAATGCGCCAGCCGGGGAATGTGAAGCGAGGGTTCTCCACTTAGGTGATGAGACTAGCCGTCTCTTCGGCAGCCAGGTAGTGGAAGGGTCTGCCTGGGGGATAGCCCATGTACTAGTGAAGTAGCAGGGGTCTATCAAACTGGCACTGAAATAAATTTGATAAAATTTGTTCCCGAAATGCTTGGGGATGAATGAAATTTTAGAAATGACCAGTGATAAAATTCCATTAAGGAAAAACTGAAATAAAGAAAAATATATATCACTAGTTTAAGCTGAGTTGTTTCTCTAGTCATGAAACAATATTGAAGGTGTTAGGAAGGGGAAGGTGGGAGGTAAATTGAATAATAGCACTGTAAAACTCCATCAACTAGTCAGGCTGCTATGAACCAAGAAACTGATTATACAAAGACCATGCAATTGGCTTTACACACAGATTGGGTACATCTAACATCCAGGGGGAGGAGACTGACCTACTGACCCTCAAATAATATACTATTTATTGTGTAATCAATATTAAAGAGATCTGGTATCATATTCTGCTTTCCTCTCCTACAGTGATTGTTTGTGACATGTATCTGATTAAGAAAAGATTAGTGTGCCTCCTAGTGAGATTCCAATTGTAACTTCAAAGTGTCAAATGTTAGACTAATTAACTTCAAGATATAACAAGTGGTCTATGTATGTTAATTAATTGCATCCATGATGTCAGCATCTTTATCATAAAATTAATTACTTGTAAACTGTAATGGCTTTTCTGTTTGTATAAACAATACTTATATTACATATAAGTAAATATTTATACAAAACTTCAAAGGTGTTTGTATTCTGCTATCTCATATTGTATTTTCTTGTGGTCTCATATTGTATTTTCTTGTAATCTTTTGTTTGTGTAACTGTTGAGGGATCCTGATATAGCAAATCTCAATTAAAGTCAGCATGGCAATTTGATAGCTAGCCCACATAAATGAGCAAAAAAGACCAAATAACTGCTCCAAAACAAACTGCAAACAAGGCAAATATAAGGGGTTTCTGTGTGTAAACCAAAACATAGTCTCAGCAAATCATACTGGCTTAAAGCAGAAAGACAGTTAGAATAAAAAAATAATATTTATTAAAAAATCATTTAATTTTGGCCCTTGAGAAACACTCAGCATACAAACAGAATTTTGAGTTCCTGCCTGAGCAAGTCAGCTTGCAACCTTCAGTGTAAGGAAGAACTTGCCTGCCCGACAATGCGCCAGCCGGGGAATTTGAAGCGAGGGTTCTCCACTTAGGTGATGAGACTAGGCATCTCATCAGCAGCCAGGTAGTGGAAGGGTCTGCCTAGGGAATAGCCCATGTACTAGTGAAGAGGCAGGGGTCTATCAAACTGGCACTGGAATAAATTTGATAAAATTTGTCCCCGAAATGCTTGGGGATAAATGAAATTTTAGAAATGACCAGTGATAAAATTCCATTAAGGAAAAACTGAAATAAAGAAAAATATAATATCACTAGTTTAAGCTGGGTTGTTTCTCTAGTCATGAAACAATATTGAAGGTGTTAGGAAGGGGAAGGTGGGAGGTAAATTGAATAATAGCACTGTAAAACTCCATCAACTAGTCAGGCTGCTATGAACCAAGAAACTGATTATACAAAGACCATGCAATTGGCTTTACACACAGATTGGGTAATCTAATATCCAGGGGGAGGAGATCTAGACTGACCTACTGACCCTCAAATAATATACTATTTATTGTGTAATCAATATTAAAGAGATCTGGTATCATATTCTGCTTTCCTCTCCTACAGTGATTGTTTGTGACATGTATCTGATTAAGAAAAGATTAGTGTGCCTCCTAGTGAGATTCCAATTGTAACTTCAAAGTGTCAAATGTTGGACTAATTAACTTCAGGATATAACAAGTGGTCTATGTATGTTAATTAATTGCATCCATGATGTCAGCATCTTTATCATGAAATTAATTACTTGTAAACTGAAATGGCTTTTCTGTTGTGTATAAACAATACTTATATTACATATAAATAAATATTTATACAAAACTTCAAAGGTGTTTGTATTCTGCTATCTCATATTGTATTTTCTTGTAATCTTTTGTTTGTGTAACTGTTGAGGGATCCTGATATAGCAAATCTCAATTAAAGTCAGCATGGCAATTTGATAGCTAGCCCACATAAATGAGCAAAAAAGACCAAATAACTGCTCCAAAACAAACTGCAAACAAGGCAAATATAAGGGGGTTCTGTGTGTAAACCAAAACATAGTCTCAGCAAATCATACTGGCTTAAAGCAGAAAGACAGTTAGAATAAATAATAATATTTATTAAAAAATCATTTAATTTTGGCCCTTGAGAAACACTCAGCATACAAACAGAATTTTGAGTTCCTGCCTGAGCAAGTCAGCTTGCAACCTTCAGTGAAAAGAAGAACCTGCCTGCCCGACAATGCGCCAGCTGGGGAATGTGAAGCGAGGGTTCTCCACTTAGGTGATGAGACTAGGCATCTCATCGGCAGCCAGGTAGTGGAAGGGCCTGCCTGGGGGATAGCCCATGTACTAGTTAAGTAGCAGGGGTCTATCAAACTGGCACTGGAATAAATTTGATAAAATTTGTCCCCGAAATGCTTGGGGATGAATAAAATTTTAGAAATGACCAGTGATAAAATTCCATTAAGGAAAAACTGAAATAAAGAAAAATATATATCACTAGTTTAAGCTGAGTTGTCTCTCTAGTCATGAAACAATATTGAAGGTGTTAGGAAGGGGAAGGTGGGAGGTAAATTGAATAATAGCACTGTAAAACTCCATCAACTAGTCAGGCTGCTATGAACCAAGAAACTGATTATACAAAGACCATGTAATTGGCTTTACACACAGATTGGGTACATCTAACCTCCAGGGGGGGAGAATGACCTAATGACCCTCAAATAATATACTATTCATTGTGTAATCAATACTAGAGAGATCTGGTATCATATTCTGCTTTCCTCTCCTACAGTGATTGTTTGTGACATGTATCTGATTAAGAAAAGATTAGTGTGCCTCCTAGTGAGATTCCAATTGTAACTTCAAAGTGTCAAATGGTAGACTAATTAACCTCAAGATATAACAAGTGGTCTATGTATGTTAATTAATTGCATCCATGATGTCAGCATCTTTATCATAAAATTAATTACTTGTAAACTGAAATGGCTTTTCTGTTTGTATAAACAATATTTATATTACATATAAATAAATATTTATACAAAACTTCAAAGGTGTTTGTATTCTGCTATCTCATATTGTATTCTCTTGTGGTCTCATATTGTATTTTCTTGTAATGTTCTATTGTATTTTCTTGTAGACTCTTATTATATATTTCTTGTAGTCTCATAGTGGGAATATTATTTCTGTAGTTTCAGTAGGAGGTTGTGTAATCTTTTGTTTGTGTAACTGTTGAGGGATCCTGATATAGCAAATCTCAATTAAAGTCCGCATGACAATTTGATAGCTAGCCCACATAAATGAGTTTGATTTTAACAAAAATTGAATTCTTGGGAGGGGTTCATTGATATGCTGAATCTAAACATGTACTTAGATTTTTTATTATTGGCCCAGTTTTAATGTTGGTCCAAATCGAGGTCCAAAATTAAACTTTGTTTGATTTCAACAAAAATTGAATAATTGGGGTTCTTTGATGTGCTGAATCTTATCATGTACTTAGATTTTTTATTATTGGCCCAGTTTTAAAGTTGGTCCAAATCGGGGTCCAAAATTAAACTTTGTTTGATTTCAACAAAAATTGAATCCTTGGGGTTCTTTGATATGCTGAATCTAAACATGTATTTAGATTTTTGCTTATGGGGCCAGTTTTCAAGTTGGTCCAAATCGTGATCCAAAACTAAACTTTGTTTGATATCAACAAAAATTGAATCCTTGGGATTCTTTGATATGCTGAATCTAAACATGTATTTAGATTTTTGATTATAGGCTCAGTTTTCAAGTTGGTCCAAATTGGAGTCCAATTAAACTTTGTTTGATTTCAACAAAAATTGAATATATGTGGTTCTTTGATATATGCTGAATCTAACCATGTATTTAGATTTTCGATATTTGGGCCCAGTTATCAAATTGGTCCACATTGAGGTCTAAAGGGTCCAAAATTGAACTTTATTTGATTTAATAAAAAATTGAATCATGGGGTTTTTTGATATGCTGGATCTAACCATGTATTAAATAAATTTTTGATATTGGACCATCATAGGTAATGTCCAATTTAAAATTTAAAGTTTTTAAGTTTAAGTTTTTAGACCACATTCATTCTGTGTCAGAAACCTGTGTTTTGTCAACTATTTAATCACAATCCAAATTCAGAGCTGTATCAAGCTTGAATATTGTGTCCATACTTGCCCCAATGTTCAGAGTTCGAACTCTGCGGTCGTATAAAGCTGCGCTTTGTGGAGCATCTGGTTAATAAATGTGTTTAGTTCTGATTCAAAGACTCTATAAGTGAATCAATATAATGACATTACAACAGTATCGTAACTATATCCCTTCTTAATAAGTCTATTTAAAAGTTTCGTTAGTTTCTGAGGTGAATACTGACATTTTTGTGCTTTATAAAGAATATTTCCTTAAAAAATTGGATGTGAAATACCTGAACGTATAAGAAGTCTGCATGTTGAGCTATATTTGGGAATGATGTTCTTATACCGATGATAAAATTTAGTAAATGTTTTGACAAGTTTGTGATATCGAAAACCCTGGTGAAATAATTTTTATACGACCGCAAAATTTGAAAAAATTTTCGTCGTATATTGCTATCACGTTGGCGTCGTCGTCTGTGTCGGCGTCGTCCGAATACTTTTAGTTTTCGCACTCTAACTTTAGTAAAAGTGAATGGAAATCTATGAAATTTTAACACAAGGTTTATGACCACAAAAGGAAGGTTGGTATTGATTTTGGGAGTTTTGGTCCCAACATTTTAGGAATTAGGGGTCAAAAAGGGCCCAAATAAGCATTTTCTTGGTTTTCGCACTATAACTTTAGTTTAAGTTAATAGAAATCTATGAAATTTTGACACAAGGTTTATGACCACAAAAGAACGGTTGGGATTGATTTTGGGAGTTTTGGTCCCAACATTTTAGGAATTAGGGGCCAAAAAGGGCCCAAATAAGCATTTTCTTGGTTTTCGCACTATAACTTTAGTTTAAGTTAATAGAAATCTATGAAATTTTGACACAAGGTTTATGACCACAAAAGAACGGTTGGGATTGATTTTGGGAGTTTTGGTTTCAACAGTTTAGGAATTAGGGGCCAAAAAAGGGCCCAAATAAGCATTATTCTTGGTTTTCGCACAATAACTTTAGTTTAAGTAAATAGAAATCAATGAAATTTAAACACAATGTTAATGACTACAAAAGGAAGGTTGGTATTGATTTTGGGAGTTAAGGTCCCAACAGTTTAGGAATTAGGGGCCAAAAAGGGACCCAAATAAGCATTTTTCTTGGTTTTCGCACCATAACATTAGTATAAGTAAATAGAAATCTATGAAATTTAAACACAAGGTTTATGACCATAAAAGGAAGGTTGGTATTGATTTTGGGAGTTTTGGTCCCAACAGAATAAGGGGCCCAAAGGGTCCAAAATTAAACTTTGTTTGATTTCATCCAAATTGAATATTGGGGTTCTTTGATATGCCGAATCTAACTGTCATGACTGTGTATGTAGATTCTTAACTTTTGGTCCCGTTTTCAAATTGGTTTACATTAAGGTCCAAAGGGTCCAAAATTAAACTTAGTTTGATTTGACAAAAAATGAATCAGTTAGGTTCTTTGATATGCTGAATCTAAAAATGTACTTAGATTCTTGATTATTGGCCCAGTTTTCAAGTTGGTCCAAATCGGGGTCCAAAATTAAACTTTGTTTGATTTCATCAAAAATTGAATAAATGGGGTTCTTTGATATACCAAATCTAACTGTGTATGTAGATTCTTCATTTTTGGTCCTGTATTTAAATTGGTCTACACTAAAGTCCAAAGGGTCCAAAATTAAACTTAGTCTGATTTTAACAAAAATTGAAATCTTGGGGTTCTTTGATATGCTGAATCCAAAAATGTACTTAGATTTTTTATTATGGGCCCAGTTTTCAAGTTGGTCCAAATCAGGATCTAAAATTATTATATTAAGTATTGTGCAATAGCAAGTCTTTTCAATTGCACAGTATTGCGCAATGGCAAGAAATATCTAATTGCACAATATTGTGAAATAGCAATTTTTTTTTTAATTAGAGTTATCTTTCTTTGTCCAGAATAGTAAGCAAGAAATATCTAATTGCAAAATATTGTGCAATAGCAAGATTTTTTTTTAATTGGAGTTATCTTTCTTTGTCCAGAATCAACTTAAATCTTTGTTATATACAATATACAATGTATATTCACTTTTTACTACCAACTGATAAATTAAAATAATCTTTACCATTCAGTGATAACAAGCAGTTTTTTTACATCTTAATATTTTATGATGTATTTAAATGAGTAGTTATTGTTGCAAACTCCATTAGAAATTTTAATTGAGATTAGTTTTGGAATAAGGGAAAGGGGGATGTGATTAAAACAAGAGGCTCTCAAGAGCCTGAATCGCTCACCTTAATTTTTTTGGTTAAATCTCTCATCAATGATTATTTTGGCTTTTCAA
Organism: Mytilus edulis; assembly: GCA_019925275.1. NCBI lineage: Eukaryota > Metazoa > Mollusca > Bivalvia > Mytilida > Mytilidae > Mytilus > Mytilus edulis. Next base: position 17,542,828 of record CM034360.1, on the reverse strand, counting down.
TTTATTTAAATGTTTTTTGAATCGTCCTATTTTCTTCAAAAGCAAAAAAAAATCATTTTCTCCTATGTTCTATTTTAGCCATAGGAGCTATGTTTCCGACATACAAGGAAATGAAATATTAAATTTATACTAGATACTCTGTAACTCATTTAGCCTAAGTTTGGCTGAAATTGATACAGCAGTTTCAAAGGAGAAGATTTTTTAAAGTAAGTCAACATGATGAACAAATTGTGAAAAAAGTCTTTAAAGGGCAATAACTCCTAAAGGGGTCAATTGACAATTTTGGTCAAATTGACTTATTTGTAGATATTACTTTGCTTAACATTTTTGCTATTAACAGTTTATCTGAATCTATAATAATATTCAAGATAATAACCAAAAACTGCAAAATTTCTTTAAAATCATCAATTCAGAGGCATTATACCTGAAAAACCAGTTACCCAATTTGGCTGAAAATTTCAGGACAGGTAGACCTTGACCTAATAAATACTTTAACTTCTTGTCTTATTTGCTCTAAATGCTGGAGTTTTTGAGATATAAGCCAAAAACTGCATTTTACCCTGTGTTCTATTTTTAGCCATGACGGCCATGTTTTTTGACAAAATAAAAAATAAAGCACAAACTTTATTTTATACACCCTACTGATCATTCAGTTGAAGTTTGGTTGAATTTGGTTTAGTAGTTTTAGAGGAGAAGATTTTTTAAAGTTAGCAAATATGATGAACAAATTGTGAAAAATTGTCATTAAAGGACAATAACCCCTTAAGGGGTCAATTGACAATTTTGGTCATATTAACTTATTTGTAGATCTTACTTTGCTGATCATTTTTGCTGTTTACAGTTTATCTTTATCTATGATAATAACTGCAAAATTTCCTTAAAATTACCAATTAAGTGGCAGCAACCCAACAATGGTTTGTTTGATTCATCTGAAAATTTCAGGGCTGATAGATCTTGACCTTATGAACATTTTTATCCCATGTCAGATTTGCTCTAAATGCTTTCGTTTTTGAGATATAAGCCAAAAACTGCATTTGACCCCTATGTTCTAGTTTAAGTAACGGCGGCCATGTTTTTTGACGGATAAAAAATCGAAGCACACACTTTGTGCAGGATAATCTAAGGAACAATCATGCTAAGTTTCATACAAATCCATTCAGTTGTTTCAGAGGAGAAGATTTTTTAAAGTTAGCAAATGTGATGAACAAATTGTGAAAAATTGTCATTAAAGGACAATAACCCCTTAAGGGGTCAATTGACAATTTTGGTCATATTAACTTATTTGTAGATCTTACTTTGCTGATCATTTTTGCTGTTTACAGTTTATCTTTATCTATAATAATATTCAAGATAATGACCAAAAACTGCAAAATTTCCTTAAAATTACCAATTAAGTGGCAGCAACCCAACAATGGTTTGTTTGATTCATCTGAAAATTTCAGGGCTGATAGATCTTGACCTAATGAACATTTTTACCCCATGTCAGATTTGCTCTAAATGCTTTCGTTTTTGAGATATAAGCCAAAAACTGCATTTGACCCCCATGTTCTATTTTAAGTAACGGCGGCCATGTTTTTTGACGGATCAAAAATCGAAGCACACACTTTGTGCAGGATAATCTAAGGAACAATCATGCTACGTTTCATCCAAATCCATTCCGTAGTTTCAGAGGAGAAGATTTTTTAAAGTTAGCAAATGTGATGAACAAATTGTGAAAAATTGTCATTAAAGGACAATAACCCCTTAAGGGGTCAATTGACAATTTTGGTCATATTAACTTATTTGTAGATCTTACTTTGCTGATCATTTTTGCTGTTTACAGTTTATCTTTATCTATAATAATATTCAAGATAATGACCAAAAACTGCAAAATTTCCTTAAAATTACCAATTAAGGGGCAGAAACCCAACAATGGTTTGTTTGATTCATCTGAAAATTTCAGGGCTGATAGATCTTGACCTAATGAACATTTTTATCCCTTGTCAGATTTGCTCTAAATGCTTTCGTTTTTGAGATATAAGCCAAAAACTGCATTTGACCCCTATGTTCTATTTTAAGTAACGGCGGCCATGTTTTTTAACGGATCAAAAATCGAAGCACACACTTTGTGCAGGATAATCTAAGGAACAATAATGCTAAGTTTCATTCAAATCCATTCAGTAGTTTCAGAGGAAAAGATGTTTGAAAAATTGTTAACGACGACAGACGACGATGTCGACGACGACGACGGACGCCAAGTGATGAGAAAAGCTCACATGGCCTTTTAGGCCAGGTGAGCTAAAAATTGGGTTCAATTTTTCTCATTTGAAATTTCATAAATAAAAAAGAAAATTTCTTCAAACATTTTTTTGAGAGGATTAATATTCAACAGCATAGTGAATTGCTCTAAGAGAAAACAAAAATTTTAAGTTCATTAGAACACATTCATTCTGTGTCAGAAACCTATGCTGTGTCAACTATTTAATCACAATCCAAATTTAGAGCTGAATCCAGCTTGAATGTTGTGTCCATACTTGCCCCAACCGTTCAGGGTTCAACCTCTGCGGTCGTATAAAGCTACGCCTTGCGGAGCATCTGGTTTGTGCTTTTTATAGTTTGATATTTGTTATTTTTCATAACGGCAAAAGAATATCAGAAAAAATATGATATAATGTTCTTATATTTGTTTAAAATTACCCAAATTTCTTATCCTTTGAAAGATAATGCAGCAATTTTTTTTGTAATTTGTTATTTAATGGCCTGGATTGAGATATGTTAATTTAAAAGGATTTTAAGATTATAAGGATACAAAACTTTGAAATATTGAAAAATAATACACCAACATTTTTAAGAACTGCTCATTTATTCATTTTCAAAAGTATTTACGGAAAATAAATCAAAATCGCAATATAAACACACTTTCTAGATCTGTCCGGGTTTTAAAATATATAACATAAATAAAAACAAAAATGACCATTCTTAACAGTTATGATAATATTCAAATTCATGTTTTATCTGTCTATTTCTTTATTTAGATTCATTAAACTTTGCTGAATATTTTAATAAAACAGATGTTGGTCAGTTGTACTTGAACATTTCATTCTTTACATGTCGCCATTTTAATTAAATAAACGAAACTACTATTTCGTAATTTGTATTATTTGATATTGTGACTAAGTAGAGTTCAATCTGTCTGAAAGGTCGATCGGTCAATGAACTTATTTGCTTCAATGTACTTCTGCAACAGTTTGTCATCTCAACTCCTCTGAAACCACAAAACAGAATTTCATGAAATTTTGTAGATAATAAGGACATACTATGTAGATGTGCATATTGACAGGAAATTATTATTCAATATATTTTCCTATACAATTTTTTTTCTTACACTTATTTAATTTCTCCAATGACAATGTGGGGACGTGGGGTATGTGAGCCTGCTCACTAAGGTTCCCTCATTTTAGAATGCTGTTGTTCTTCTATTTATCTTATATTATATACAAATTTATCTTTGGTAAATCTTTATATTATTTTTACCCATTTTCTACCAACTTTAAATTTCTTTCAATAACTGAATAAGTTGTACATATTATATATATATGGAACTTTTACAATTTTTTTTTTGAATTGTAGTCTTAGTTTTCTATCAATTGACTCATTATTTAAATTTAGTATTGTTCTGACAATAAAAGATTACATGAGCTACAATGTCTTTCAATTATTACAGATATAAGAGAGCTGATAAATTTAGATGATGCTATGGAGGATGAATCCTTAAGGTTTGGACCAAATGGTGGACTGGTATTTTGTATGGAGTAAGTTACCATACATAACTCAATACAGTTCCTGTTGTAGGATAACAATCTATCAAACTATTACAACCAAATTAAATAGTTTTAACCAAGTGGTCAATTTAAAATCACACCCTCCGAATCGGCTCCTTTATTTTGTATAAAACATTTCTTTTTTTTCGAAAAAGGTATGGAGGTGTAAATTTTTGTATAAAATATATGAAAAAAGCAGCTTTTGTCCAGAAATCATATTTTCTAATCAGTGTCTACTTTCTTCCTTTCCACTGGGGACTGCTTCAAAAAGCAAAATCAGTATGAGCATGTAGTTGCATATCATAACTTGTGTTATTAAAATACTCTGCAATATCAATAGTGGTAGTGATATACAGTCTGAGATAAGAATTGAGCGGAACTGTAAAACTGATATACATGTATGTATTGAATACACTCATGAGGGCATTTGCTTAATAGGCTATATCCACTGTGCAGCATGCTAAAATGGTTAATGCCAAATGGTAGCCTTAAATATTTTAAAAGAAGGGTCTTTCCACAATTTAACCTTATCTCATGAATGTGGATGACATCTTATTACATTAATGACATCATGGTTTAAATGACAATATATTCCACGATGTTCAACTGTTTTAACAGATATTTTGCCCAGAATTTAGACTGGTTAGATGAAGTCCTTGAAGAGGTAGAGGATGACTATATATTATTTGACCTACCTGGACAGATAGAACTTTATACACATATCCCAGTAATGAAACAGTTAGTGGATAAACTACAGCGCATGGACTTTAGAATTTGTGGAACATTTTTAATTGACTCACAGTTTATGATTGAAGCCTCAAAGTTTGTGTCTGGAGTATTAACAGCATTATCAACAATGGTCACGTTAGAAATTCCACATGTAAATGTTATGACAAAACTGGATTTGTTGAGTAAAAAGGCAAAGAAAGATTTAGAGAGGTATGAATACATGTAGGAATTCTCAGAAAAACTTTTATTATAAAGTTATGAATATTTTGATGTTGTTTATTAAAGAAGACATATATACCTTTCTACAGGAGAAAAAATATAAAATAGTTTAATTCTGTGGTCGATGATCCATTCTCATGACTCAAAAATTGAAATTTTCTTTTTGTATTCTGATCATTAACTGGCTTCTGTTTGTCATCTCTAAACTTTATCAAAGACTTTTTCTTAAAGTACAGGGCCAAATGGTATCAAACTTAGCCACAATCACCTTTGGGTATATTGTTTCAGAAAATGTGTAGGATGATAATGCTAGTCACAAACATCATGAACATGGCTGTCTAGGCTAAAATAGAACATAGGGGTAAAGTGCAAATGTTGTTTATTTTCTTGAATATACATGCTGTAATAGGTAGAGGAAATCTCGTGGGACAGAAATGTTCAGAATATAATATATCTCTTGGTCATTTTCACCAAAATTGTTAGACAACTCTTTCTAAGAATATTTATAACAGTGAGAAACTGTACTGAAACTAAAAAGGTTGTAACAGTGCAACATAGAAACTAACTTTAACAAAGGTTGAAAAAGCTTATTCACCAGATCAATACAAAGCAGAAAAATTTCTAACAAAAACACAAACTGGATGTGGTCGAGTATTTGTACATCCCTGAAAGCAAAAAAAAAAAAGACACACAATGCAGATTTGAGAGTGCTCACAGTTACTGACAATTAAGTAATACATGTACAAAAATCATGTATTTAAGACTAAAATATCAATTAGTACACATCCAACATACAGTGGATTAAGTAAGGCGTTATTAACAGTCCAAGAAAAACATGACCTTGTCATGATCATAATATAGGTACAAATGTATGAAAAGATTGTAGTTTTGTGAATTTGATGGTGTGTCTAATAAGAATATTGAAATATATCAACATATCAAAGTTTGTTTTGGTTCCTTTAGAAATTAAAGAGTAAGTTGGATAAGGACATGTCAGTTTATTTTAAGGATAAAATCCTTTGTTAATGTGCATACATTTTAACAGAAAATTTTTCAGTAAAGTTTTCAGACAAATACATGCATTGCTACATATGTACTGCCAAAATTTAAAGACATTTGCTCAAACTGGAGTTTGATAAATATGCCCATGATGTGCAGAATTTTGTATTTTTACCTTTTGTTGATTGAAAAGAGAGATATAAACATGAATAGATGTGTTTTATTTATCACAGGTATTTAGAACCAGAATTACCTGTCTTATTAAATGAAGAATTTGATGATAGTAAGTTCAGCAACAAGTTTAAAAAGCTAAACATAGCAATTGCATCTGTGGTGAGTTTATATTATCAAGAAGTCAATGTTTTACTGTGCTTGCACCTCAATGAAAATCACAAGATTGTATATATGTCATATTTCTGCAACACAATGTGACAGAATACACAGGTTTTGAGCCCTTCTTTGTAGTAATTCTTTTCTTAATTGTCCTTAGATTAAAGAAAAATAAGTTTCAGGTCTCCCCTTGATGTTTTTTTGTGAACAAATTATGTGAAGTAATTTTTGGGATACACTTGCTTTCAAGCAATCTGTAAACTTATACCATTTGTTCAGGACAATGCCCTCACGTCAACCGTTTTATTCTAAACATTAAGGACCATCTCAGATTCTTATGATTGTCTTGGTTTAAAAGGTTAAAACAAACAAAGGGATTGACCTGAAAAAACTTTCCTACAATATTCTTTTCATAATCTTCATGTTTGATATTTCCCTTGACCTATATGCGTGTTTTTAACAACACGGAAAATCAGAATTAAGCAGTATTTATATTTATATTTTTTTATAAATTTAGAAACACGTCAGAGGGAGTTCCCAGTTGTTGTAAAAATGCGAGAGTTCTCTGAATTCTGATAAATTTATTTCTGTTATATAAGAACTGAAGTGAAGTTTTACTTGTATGTGACCGTTATTAAACTGATTTTTGATATTGTACTTCCGTAAAGAAATAGAGAACCATCTAGGTTTAATATACGTTCTTACTACAGGGTTTGTTTAGGTAATTATACACATGTATATAATTTTCTTGACTTCAAGGGGTATTAGATTATATGGTTGCTCTTGATTCCCCACTCAATTGATTAATTTATAACTCATGGAATCCTTTCTATGTATGTCTGCTATTGAGGGTTATTGTTGTTGCATAATTTTAGATCATATGCATCATTTAAATTAAAATAAATGTAGTCCACATCGTAAAGGTTTAACTTAAACACCCCTTCAGGCGAAATGGAGGCTTCCATATTATCATTTTGAGTTGTCTCCCTTCCGGAAGTCACTCCCGTGAATTCTGAATCAAAACAGCACGTTGAGAAAAATTAACTCGATCTGTATAATCACGTCGTATTATATTAAAAACGATTGCAATTTAAACCGGGGAATGTGTATGGAAAGCAGTCATGATCACTAACCCAAAGGAAATTAAAATATTTAAAGAGTTAGGAATGGGGTTCCTCCTAGATTTAACGTAGGAAAATAGGTGATAAGATACGAAGTGAAATACTTCTCCCACTCTGAGTCTCAGTGACTGCTGTGGAAAGTTAACTTGGAATTGATAGTACAAAAAAAAACACAATAGGCCTAAGTACATTGTTCATACACTTTTAACCAGGATTTGCTATTTTGTAACAATTCAGATTACGTAAATTACATTTTACATTAGTCCAAATAATTATGATGTCTTGAAAGGCTATTATAATTTTTTTCTTTGAAGCCTTACTTCAAATTATGACGTCAAGACGTCATAATTATTTGGACTACATTTTACATGTGCAGTTGAATTAGTTTTGAAAATAATATTATCTAGCTACATGTATACATGTGTCAATGAAAACAATGGCAATCGTATCTCTCAGAGCAATCTGCTCTTTGATTTTTATTTTGTACCAATTTTTTTTAAGGCAGTATGTTTCTTTATGGTGATGCATATCATGATTTTTTGTCAAATAATTTCTTATGTTATTGGCTGCTAGAAGTCTGATGTCCTTTGTCATATAAAACAACAACAAAGAATAAGTGTCAACCCACGTCAGCATCTTGACAAATATGAGGTTTTACGTCAGACACCTACTGTTTGTTAATACATTCATGACATTGGATATTTGAATATGAAAAATATTTTTATCACACTTTTTCTAAACTAATAAACTGAATGACTCCTTGTTTGTTTGGCAGCTTGACAGTTCATAGTTGTAATATTTGGTAACTTTTTGCATCTGACAGACACCTACTTCTTGTTTTCCAATACTTTAAATTATGAGTTGGGGTATGAATAGCATAACAACAAATAAAAATTCATGTTAGTATTGAAGACAAAATTAAACAATAAAATATATTTTTATTGCAGATAGAAGATTACAGTTTGGTAAAGTTTGTACCTTTAGATATGTCAGAAGAGGATAGTATAACAGACCTTCTGTTACAGATAGACAATGCTATACAATACGGGGAGGATCTGGAACCCAAAGAATCTGTAAGTTTACTATCTAAATACTATAAACTTACTTATTTTAATGCCCCATGTAGGGGAATGAGGTTTTTCTGTCTGTGTGTCAGTTTGTTTGCAAGTATGTCCATCCGTTAGCCTGTTCACACGTCTGTCCATCCATCTGTCAGCCTGTTCACCAATCTGTCCCTTTTCAGGTTAAAGTTTTTGGTCAAGGTAGTGCCCTGTGATAGGATCTTTCTAATTGTCATGCCTACTAGAGTGTTGACCCCAATTTCACGGTCCACTGAACATAGAAATAGATAGTGTGAGTGGGGCATCCATGTACTATTGTAGTGGCGAATCCCATTTGTCATAAAAGTCAGGAGCCTTTTATTCAGTGGTTGTTATTTGTTGACCTGTTACATATTTATTTTTCGTTCATTTTTTGTACTTAAATTAGTCATAGTAGTCATTTTCATGCTCCTCTTTGCAGTCCGTGTTTAAGGGGGTAGACCTTGGTTCAGGGAGATAACTCTTTAAATCAGTGAAGCGTTTGTAAAAGTCAAGTTCATCAATGTTTTTTAAGCATTTACCTGAAACAGATTAAAAATAATCTATGTAACCTAGAAGCTTAGAATATGTTTTTGAAAATGGTTGACACAAACGTACTGATGATTTTTGGAGTTATTTCCCTTAACCTAGGTCTACCTCCTTAAACTGTGTTCTTTTCTTTGAGGAGTAAGAGTAAGAAAAAATGATTAAAATTTTATGAACTGAAGTTTCAAGTGTAGGGTGTAAATTTCAGGATAAAAACAATATACATGTACTAAGTATATACATTGTCTGAAAATACATAATTTATTTGTTCTCACTACAAAACAGGAGAAAAGCTTTTTGTTTTGTTGTCCTGTTTCTAATGCTCATACAAATAAATTTGATATTTTCCCACAATGTACGTAATATGTTGTCATGGTCAGACAGCTAGACAAAATGGCTTTGCTGTAAACATTGAAGGGTTACTATAAGATCCTGAACATCATAAACATTTAGATGAACTATGATTTTCACTGAGACAACTATTCACTAAATATCAAATAACATGGAGGTTTAAACTGAAAAACCAATCACATAAAAGACAACAAGATAAACTGTATATATTTTGCTGAGACAGCTATCAAGTAAAGATTGAACAACTTGGAGGTATACATTGAAAGGTTACTTACTGTACGACCTTGTACATTAAAAAAAAATCACTTAAAAAACAATGAGATAAACTGAATTTAGCTGAAATAGCTACCGGTATATACTAAAGATAAAGAATTTAGAGGTAAGAATTGGAAGGGGAATGTAGGACCTTGAACATTATACAAGCCTTTACATTAAAAGCAATGAAATGTATAGTGATTTTTGCTGACAGAGCTATCCACTAAATATCAAATAACTTGACAGAAAGAATTGAATGGTTTCTGTATGACCTTAAACATTATAAAAGTCTTTACTTTAAAAGCAATGAAATGAATTGTGATTCTACGTTTAGACAGTTATCAACTTAATAAAAATAGCATGTAAACATCTTAAGGTCAATGTATAGTGTGAAACAATAATAAGAATCAACATCATGTAGGTATAAACCAGTGCAAGAATAACACAATAATAAAATAGAAACTAGAGGACATCTTAAGGTCCACAATCAGAACAATAGACAAGTACATGTGTATCTTTATCATACAGCTGTATACCATACAGCATGATAAGATACGGAAAGCCATAATTTAGGGATTTAAATATGATTTAATAGAAACAGTTAACAATAAGTTTTAAACATAATTTTAAAGAAGTATTGGCCATGTCAATTACCCTTTTTCAGTATATTTTGCCATTAAATTCAATCTATATGGATGGTCTGAAATTGATTTTCCTATTTTTATATAAGTCAAATACAGTGTATGTGACATTTTGTCTATTATTATTTTCAGAATTACATTAAACCATTTATGCCTATCATTATGTTACTGTTCAGTGTAACATTAAATAGGTCTATTATTATTTTACTTTTAAGGTTCATCAAAAGGAATTGAAAAATATGGCCATGTTTACACCTAAAATAACAATCATCTTGGAAAATTTAAAGGAATGGCTGGACCTAGATATAAAACAGTTATATGAAGTTAATTTTCTAGAAAAATAAAAACTAACCTGATTGTAATTTTCATTTCTTTCCAGTCTGCAGCAGATAGCAAAATGAAACAAACACTTGAGTGATTGTCCATTGATATCAATACAACTCACAATAAGTATATGAGGGGACCTTCTCAAACCTCTTTCCCAACTTTGTTTAGTCTGGCACCTTCTGCTGGATTGTAAAACAATATTCTCCTAAACTTAGAATTGAAATTTTATATATCCAGGTCCAGCCATGCATGTTTAAAACTTTGATAGATGCACAGGTTTGTCTGTACCCAGAGTGAAAAATTTTACCTTTCAGAATTATGAAGAGGCTGAGCCCAATGATTACACTTAATAATGTGTTTTATTACCTTTCAGAATTATGAAGAGGCTGAGCCCAATGATTACACTTAATAATGTGTTTTATTACCTTTCAGAATTATGAAGAGGCTGAGCCCAATGATTTCACTTAATAATGTGTTTTATTACCTTTCAGAATTATGAAGAGGCTGAGCCCAATGATTTCACTTAATAATGTGTTTTATTACCTTTCAGAATTATGAAGAGGCTGAGCCCAATGATTTCACTTAATAATGTGTTTTATTACCTTTCAGAATTATGAAAAGGCTGATCCCAATGATTACACTTAATAATGTGTTTAATTACATTTCAGAATTATGAAGAGGCTGAGCCCAATGATCCTGATGACAATGTTGATAGTGGATTTGATGGATGACAGTTCTGAGTTAAAGGCTGATTTGACCATACATAAACATTGTCAACATAGTCTGAGTACTGTGCTAAATGTATACTTGATAAATAAGTATTCTCTACTGTTCAAGGGTTGTTTGAACACATCAGAAGTAATTAAAATGGAAAACTTAATTTTCACTGATTTATTTCCATTTTTTACAAACACAATAAAAGAATACAAACATTGCTGATGCTGATTGATATGATGTCAATAGTTTTTTGGAGCTAAGCATCTGCTTGCTTTACTTTAATTGAATGGTGTTGTTTTTCTTTCTTCTCAAAACTGACATTTTAATACGACTGTAAAAAAAATTTGCGGTCGTATATTGGTATGATGTCGTCGTCCTCGTCGTCATCCGAAGACACATTGGTTTTCACACTATAACTTTAGTTTAAGTACATAGAAATCTATGAAATTTAAACACAAGGTTTATGACCACAACAGGAAGATTGGGATTGATTTTGGAAGTTTGAAAGAACAGTTTAGGAATTAGGGGCCCAAAGGGACAAAAATTAAACTTTGTTTGATTTCATCAAAAATTGAATAATTGGGTTCTTTGTTATGCAGAATCTAACTGTGAATGTAGATTCTTAACTTTTGGTCCTGTTTTTAAATTGGTCTACATTAAGGTCCAAAGGGTCCTAAATTAAACTTTTGATTTTAACAAAAATTGAATTATTGGGGTTCTTTGATAAGCTGAATCTAAACATGTGCTTAGATTTTTGATTATGGGCCCAGTTTTCAAGTTGGTCCAAATCAGTTCCAAAATTAAACTTTGTTTGATTTCAACAAAAATTGAATCCTTGGGGTTCTTTGATATGCTAAATCTAAACATGTATTTAGATTTTTGATATTGGACCATAATGTATGCATGTATTAAGATTTCATCAAAAATTGAATTCTTGAGTTTCTTTGATATGCCGAATCTAACCATGTTTTTAGATTTGTGATATTGGACCATAAAAGGTAAATGTCCAGTTTAACATTTTTAAGTTTTTAAGTTTAAGTTCTTAGACCACATTCATTCTGTGTCAGAAACCTATGTTGTGTCAACTATTTAAACACAATCCAAATTCAGAGCTGTATCAAGCTTGAATGTTGTGTCCATACTTGCCCAACTGTTCAGGGTTCAAACTCTGCGGTCGTATAAAACTGTGCCCTGTGGAGCATCTGGTTCAAGCAGAAAAAAATTGGCTTATGTCAACTTTGTGTGAGGGGCTTGTAACCTCATTTCTGTACAGCTACACTATTGATTAACTGAAAGTAGTTAAAACATTATTGCACTATAATAATCCTAATAATAACAGAGTACTGCCAACTTTGCATTAGGGTAAACCTCAGGACTGAAAGACCACTTATAGGTTTATAAGATATCATCTGTAGGTTCCAGACCAAAGATTAGAGCAGTCATCTTAAGGTTTCAGACCAAAGATTTGAGCAGTCATCTGAAGGTTCCAGACCAAAGATTTGAGCAGTCATCTGTAGGTTCCAGACCAAAGATTTGAGCAGTCAATTATTTAATATTTATGAAGGGTCAAAACACATATCGGTCTAAACATTTTATGGTAGAACCTTTGCTTTGGTCAACTTTGCTAAAGTTGATGACAATCTTAGTTTAAGTACTCAAACACTATTTGTATGATACAAATTGACTATACCTATCCACTAGCTTTTCTGTCAAGGGTAGCTTAGAAACTAGATTTCAAGTAGTGAAAGGCATAAAAATGTATGTAAGCTTCACAACCAGGCAGATCTAAATTGGCATTAACTTTTCATGATGATGCTACAACCACAGTTTGAGTGTAATAACTGTTTTGTAAGCTCAAAATTTAAGATAAACATATCATATTGTGTCTGAACGAACTACCAATAGGAAACACAATGTTTTTGTATATTGATATCATGTAATTGTCTTCGCTGGGAAAGGTGCATTGTTGTAGACATTTGGTTTCTGGACAATAACTTTAGTATAAGTAAATATAAATCTATGAAATTTAAACACAAGGTTTATAACCATAAAAGTAAGGTTGGGATTGATTTTGGGGTTAGGAATTATAGGCAAAAAAGGGGCCCAAATAACATTTTTCTAGTTTCCAGACATTAACTGGTGGAACGGTGCATGGATACTAAACACATTTATTCAAAAACCAGTTGTTGGCATGACACGGGTTATGTTCTTCTCATATATGTTATGATGGTATGATACTAAACCCCTAACGGGATGATATGATGAAATCATAATCTTTCAGTCAGTTTAATTGAAGTCTCGAGCTGGCATGTCAGTTAACTGCTAGTAGTCTGGACTGAATTTTAATGTGCGGAATGAGATCTCACAAACATGTTTAACCCCGCTGCAATTTTTGCGCCTGTCCCAAGTCAGGAGCCTCTTGCCTTTGTTAGTCTTGTATTATTTTAATTTTAGTTTCTTGTGTACTATTTGGAAATTAGTATGGCGTTCATTATCAATGAACTAGTATATATTTGTTTAGAGGGCAGCTGAAGGTCGCCTCCGGGTGCAGGAATTTCTCGCTACATTGAAGACCTGTTGGTGACTTTTTGCTGTTGTTTTTTTCTATGGTCGGGTTGTTGTCTCTTTGGCACATTCCCCATTTCCATTCTCAATTTTATCTCTCAGAAATTAGACCACACATTTCCATACTACAAAGGGATAGTTAAGATCGGCTTTGGGGGTTAAAATAGTTTAGAAATTAGGGGCAAAAAAGAGGGAAAAGGGTTTCTTGTTTAAGGAATACTTAAGTAAATTTGTTATGTATGTTTGAATTACCTCCCTTACACTGCTTTTAAATTATGTTTAAAGAAATGTTGTATTGTCTTGAGGTGATTAGCTGTCAAATTATTTTAAGAAGTTACTATAAAAAATTCTAATTAAGGTTTTTATGCGACCGCAAAAATTGAAAATGTTTTGGTCGTACATTGGTATGATGTTGGCGTCGTCGTCGTCGTCCGAATACTTTTAGTTTTCGCACTCTAACTTAAGTAAAAGTGAATAGAAATCTATGAAATTTTAACACAAGGTTTATGACCACAAAAGGAAGGTTGGGATTGATTTTCGGAGTTTTGGTCCCAACATTTTAGGAACTAGGGGCCAAAAAGTGCCCAAATCAGCATTTTCATCGTTTTTGCACTATAACTTTAGTTAAGGTAAATAGAAATCTATGAAATTTTGACACAAGGTTTATGACCACAAAAGATAGGTTGGGATTGATTTTGGGAGTTTTGGTTCCAACAGTTTAGGAATTAAGGGCCAAAAAAAGGGCCCAAATAAGCATTATTCTTGTTTTTCGCACAATAACTTTAGTATAAGTAAACAGAAATCTGAATTTTAAACACAAGGTTTATGACCACAAAAGGAAGGTTAGGATTGATTTTTGGAGTTGAGGTCCCAACAGTTTAGGAATAAGGGGCCATAAAGGGGCCCAAATAAGAATTATTCTTGGTTTTCGCACCATAACTTTAGTATAAGTAAATAGAAATCTATGAAATTTAAACACAAGGTTTATGACCATAAAAGGAAGGTTGGGTTTGATTTTGGGAGTTTTGGTCCCAACAGTTTAGGAATAAGGGGCCCAAAGGGTCCAAAATTGAAGTTTGTTTGATTTCATCAATAATTGGGGTTCTTTGATATGCCAAATCTAACTGTGTATGTAGATTCTTAATTTTTGGTCCCGTTTTCAAATTGGTCTACATTAAAGTCCAAAGGGTCCAAAAATAAACTAAGTTTGATTTTAACAAAAATTGAATTCTTGGGCTTTTTTGATATGCTGAATCTAAACATGTACTTAGATTTTTGATTATGGGCCCAGTTTTCAAGTTGGTTCAAATCGGGATTCAAAATTATTATATTAAGTATTGTGCAATAGCAAGGAATTTTCAATTGCACAGTATTCAGCAATAGCCAGAAACCTTCAATTGCACAGTATTGTGCAATAGCAAGAAATTTTCAATTGCACAGTATTGCGCAATAGCAAGAAATCTTCAATTGCACAGTATTGTGCAATAGCAAATATTTTCAATTGCACAGTATTGCGCAATAGCAAGAAATATTTAATTGCACTATTTTGTGCAATAGCAAGAAATTTTCAATTGGAGTTATCTTTCTTTGTCGAGAACAGTAGTTGAATCAACTTAAATCATTGTTTTATACAATATACAATGTATATTCACTTTTACTACCAACTGTTAAATTAAAACAATCTTTATCATTCAGTGATAACAAGCACTTTATTTTACATTTTAATATTTTTGATGTTTTTAAATGAGTAGTTATTTTTGCAAACTCCAATAGAAATTTGAATTGAGATCAGTTTTGGAAAAAGGGAAAGGGGGATGTGGAAAAAAAATGGGGGGGGGGGTTAAATTTTTCTCATTTCAGATTTCATATATAATAAAAAGAAAATTTCTTCAAACATTTGTTTTGAGAGGATTAATATTCAACAGCATAGTGAATTGCTCAAAGGCAAAAAAAATATTTTAAGTTCATTAGACCACATTCATTCTGTGTCAGAAACCTACGCGGTGTCAACTATTTAATCACAATCAAAATTTAGAGCTGAATCCAGCTTGAATGTTGTGTCCATACTTGCCCCAACCGTTCAGGGTTCAACCTCTGCGGTCGTATAAAGCTGCGCCCTGCGGATCATCTGGTTTAATTTAAGCCATGATTATTATGTCAAAGTCAAATGAAACCTCAAATAAAAAAAATGATGCATATGTTTTTTATAACTAAATGGATAGTTTTCATTATAAAACTTTGTACACATAATTTTTTCTGAAAAAGAAAATCTTTAATTTGTCCACATTTAGCAGAAGTTTACTTTTTTTAATTGCTTGCTTCTAGGAAGCAATTAGCCGACATATTTTTGTATGCAAAGTGACCTTAGCTTGACCCTTCTCTGAAAAATCCGGTGATTGCATTACGCATGGATAATTAAAACAAACATTTATCTAATTGTACATGTTCAACTTTGTACTTGTTTGGCTTTATAAATATTTTGATATGACCGTCACTGATGAGTCATATATATGTAGACGAAACGTGCGTCTGGCGTACTAAATTATACTTCTTGTACATTTGATCACTATTAAACACGTGCATAATCCGTGCTTCTTTGTTTGTTGTTTACTTTAAGGTGACAAATGTTAAACTACGGCTTCAAAACACGTTAATTAAGTAGCTGCCATTTTTTTCACCTCATTACAGACAGAGAGAACAAAAATTGACGATTATATGATATATTTGCGTAAAAAAATGATAAATTCGTAAGTTTATGATATACACATGCAACGGTTCAAAAATTGGATAAACATTATTTTTCATCAGTCACTCGTTTCATATGAGTTTAAGACTTAAAGGGATTTGTTTTCGAAAAATAACGGGGTAAGGGGATGGGGGGAGATTGGGGTGGGTGTATTGTACAGAAGCAAACACATGAATGTAAGTTCAAATCAAATCAATTCTAAGTTCTTTGAATGCAGTTATTCTGTGTCAGAAACCTATTAAGTGTCAAATATTTAATTACAATCCACATTCAGACATGTATCAATAGTTACCAGGATGATAATTTAATACGCCAGAGGCGCGTTTCGTTTACAAAGGACTCATCAGTGACGCGCACATCAAAATAGTTATAAAGCCAAACAG
Organism: Mytilus edulis; assembly: GCA_019925275.1. NCBI lineage: Eukaryota > Metazoa > Mollusca > Bivalvia > Mytilida > Mytilidae > Mytilus > Mytilus edulis. The sequence goes on along the minus strand of CM034360.1, from coordinate 17,526,020 downwards.
CTGCAAAGTTGAAGACCACTGAGGACCCAAAATTCCAAAAAGTTATGCCACATACGGCTATAAAGGTAATCTATTCCTGGGATAAGAAAATTCTTAGTTTTTCGAAAAAATTACAGTTTTGTAAACAGGAAATTTATAAAAATGACCATATAATTGATATTCATGTCAACACGGAAGTATCACAATATCAATAGACACAATACAACACCGAAGTATATCAAGCGTGAATATTGTGTCCTTTTTTGCCCAAATTGTTCAGGGTTGAACCTCTGCGGTCGTATCCAGCAGCGCTTGGCGAAGCTTTTTTTTAATTTTTTTTTTCTATAAAAGTTCACTTTCTTCCATATGGAGATAAACTAATAATGCAATCATCAATTATATTTAAGAAGGCAAATAATTTTCAATAAAAAAATAAATTGGCATAAGTAATAATTTATAAACATAAAAATCCTTTAAAGAGTCATAAAGGTCAAGGTAAAGTAAAATAATTTTTATTTAATGTTTTTATATATAAATTTCAACAAAAAACCGAACTCAGAAAATTCAACTATGAAAGTCCCTTATACAATGATTAAACCAAAAGCCCAGACACATCAAACGAATGGGAAATAACTGCCACATTCATGACTTGGTACAGGCACTTCCTTTTGTAGCATATGGTGGATTAAACCAGGTTTTATAGCTAGATCTCTCACTTGTATGACAGATGTCCCTTGATCTTGACACATTTTTCAATGTCCATTGACTGGTTGATGTGATTGATACCGGGCGTGCAACATATTGTCGGGGACACATATCATAAAACAGGTCAACTATACAGTTCTTTGGCAAACGTCAAGACATCTGCGGTGTCTCCATATCAAACTTCGACACCTTACTAGTAAATATGTTCTGCAAAGTGTAATAAGACAGCCTTATATTGATATGCAGTCTGGCTTCAGAGTTTTTTTTTATATGAATGAAAAGTAAAATCGCAAAAATACTAAACACCGAGGAAAATTCAAAACGGAGAGTCCCTAATCAGATGGCAAGAGTAGGAACTAAGGTAAAAGAATGAACGTTTGTGAAACATTTCAAGAAAGAAAAACAACGATCTGATTTATGATAAGGTAACTTTGCCTTCCCAGATTCCAAAATTATGAGTTCAATAAATATATTTTTCGAATGATTTCTAGGCTAATAAAATCCAGCCAGTTTTCTGTCTTGCTCAATCTTTCATTTGTGTTTTGTGTACTGTTGTTATTCTTTTCATATATTTTGTTTTGTTTTTTTGCCCTGTCAGTTGGTTTCCCCACTGAAGAGTTTGAATATCCCTTTAGTATCTTTTGTGCACTTTTACATGTTGTATGCATGATCTAAAGGTTTAACTTTATCATTATTTTGTCAAACTGTTAACAATAAAAAAAAAAAAGTAAAATCACAAAAATACTGAACTCAGAGGAAAATCAATTCTGAAAGTCCATAATCATATGGCAAAATCAAAAAACAAAACACATCAAAAACGAATGGACAAGAACTGTCATATTTCTGACTTGGTACAGGCATTTTCAAATGTAGAAAATGGTGGAATGAACCTGGTTTTATAGCTAGCTAAACCTCTCACTTGTATGACAGTCGCATCAAATTCCATTACATCGTCACCGATGCGTGAACAAAACAAACAGACACAATAGGTCAAAATGTCAAAAAATAGAGGTACAGCAGTCAACATTGTGTTATCATCTTAATCACTATAAAAACAACAAATGTAACGAAGAAGCACAAAACGGCATACATCAAATTTAACATCCAATAAGTGTGAAAAGTAAAACCTGCGCTAACCGAAAAAAAGCTTAAACGTTGAATTCTTCCTGTACAAATGTACACATAGTTATACATATTCATAACAAGTTATATAACATGTATAAGTAATTCTAAAATGCGATTAGAAGGCATGAGCAGTTCAAAATCCAATATTTAAATGCATGCAGATATATTTTTGCGAATTTTCCCCATAATTTTCTGTCACACCAGGACAACAAAACATGTTTTTCAACCTTTACTTTAAAATATAATGTATAACACCCCAATATATACGTAATTGTTTAAACAATGAGAAACTAAGAAAACATAATTTTGAGTGTAAATAAATACGCCTTATTTTGGCCAGTACGCCTTCTTTCTATTAGAGTTCAGTTTAATTGACATGAAAAACAACACGTTTACTTATATGAGCGATGCTTAAGTCTTTTCGGTATTATGATTGACTGTTATTTTTACTGTTAATTAATTTATGGGTTTGTCTTGTGATCGAAGTTAAAAACTTCATGTTTTCAACATATTTCAATTATCATCATTTCAATCTTAAACTAGAAATAAAACAACAACAGTGGTTTATCAATGTTCTGATTTTTTGAAATAATTAAGAGACAACACTAGTGTTCTGCACTATTCAATCATACATTTGTATCAATAAAATTGAGAATAAGATGAGAGGTAAAAACTTAAAATGCAGCGAGATCGGGTCATTTGACCTGGTTCTCATCTTTCTATCTTTATGAATATTACTTTTACTGTTTAGTCTGGGTTTTTTTTGGTATCCATATGACGTGGCTCTGTACCTATACATCCAGTCATTGTGTAATTTTATGGTAATGTTTGTTCTCTGGTCTTTATTTTTCTGCTAATATGCTTCGTCTCTATGCATTTTTTTTGTTGCAATGACATGGCTGTATACCTTATACATCCCTCCATTGTTCTTATATAATTTTGAATTGTTATCTTTCATTTTTGCTAATATGCTTTGTCTGTATGCCTTTAAGTGATTTTTTTGTTACATATGACGTGGCTCTGTACTTATACATTCCTTCATGGTAACATGGTAAATGTTTGTTTATAATATGTCTGTTTGTTTTTTATAGTGAATGAGATAATAACACAATTGTTGATTGTTGTGCCCCTATTTTGAAATTTATGCCTATTATGATTGTCTGTTTGGTTTGTTCACACATCGTTGTTGATATAATGAAATTGTATGCGACTGTCATACAAGTGAGAGGTTTAGCTGGTTGAAAACCCAGATTTAATCCACAATTTTCACAGAAAATTCCTGTACAAAGTCAGGAATATGACAGTTGTTATCCAACCGTTTGGTGTGTTTGAGATTTTGATTTTGCCTTTTGGTTAGGGACTTTCCTTATTGAATTTTCCTCGAAGTTCCGTATTGTTATTTTACTTTCTTCATGTAAACACACACCTTGCCAATCCAGCTCAGAGAAAATTATGACATGAAATGAGACTTATTGTGTCAACTTGAAGGCGCTTTTCCGGGTTTACCTTCAACAGGAACAGCCGAAACCCAAAATTTGAAAGCCAAGTATTTAACAATATTTGAATACGTCAAAACATGTATGACCACAAGAAGACAAAAGAATATCAAATCCACCAAATGCCATCTAATATCTATTGCCACTCACACTTACAATTTATACATACACATCTATATAATGTTACAGGTGTAGTTTTCATATACTATTCTAAACTATAGTTAAGGGTGTAAAACTATGTAGGTGGGGAACTAGGGAAACATTATTTATATAAAGTGTAAAACCATACGCCTTCTTATGGCAATATAAGGGTCCAGGTAGCATGAAAAATAACACAATTACTTATATTTTAGGTGCTTTAGTCTATGCCATAGCTTCCAGTATCATTGATTGTCTGTTTATATGTTCTAGGCTAGTTAATTTGTCATAATTTAAATTGAATTTTAAATTAAAAATAAATAAACAACACTAGTTTTCCAATGTTCTGAACTTTTATAAAACGAAGCGAGATCGGATGATTTGACCTGGTTCGCATCTTCCTCTACATGCATCACATACCTTGTAAATCCAGCTAAAAGAAAAATTATGATACGGAATAAAACTATATTTGTAAATCTTCACATTAGACGACTATTCCGTGTCAAATATCTGAGATTGCGAACACCTATCTATCTTGATTTGAGACCAATATATCGTTCGACATAGTAATGATAGGAACTAAAAATTGAGAGACAAGACACAAACAAACAAACAAACAACGCCTATTTGATATTCTAAGGGATAATTTTTCTGGATAGCTATCTTATTTTCATCTGTTTTATTTTCACGTTTATGCACATTTGCATATTATTGCATAATATTAATTTCCCCCAGTTTAAGCTCTTACCAAGTTCCATTATTCATTTTTTAAAATTCTCATGCCCCTCACCTCTAGAAAATCAAATAGTTACAATTTCAGTAAACACAAACACTAACACGTGAAAAAGAAAAAAAAACCACCTAAAAGACAAACTAAAGTGCACAAACCTCTACAAAGAAAACAAAAGATCGGGAAAAATTTACTCAATCAGAAATTTTAGTTTAGTAAACTAAAGTGCTGTAGATAGGGCAGTAGTTCTTGCTTGTTACTATTATATAAATTTCCTATTATATAATTAGCTTATTATATAAACTTATTACCCTTACTCCAATTTAGTTATTCAAGTGAGTTTTTGACATGGTTGATGCCAAGTGCTTGTAGTAACTTTTATATATGAAGTGGATTTATAATGGAATGTATACGACTATCATACAAGTGAGAGGTTCAGTTGCTATACAACTAGGTTTAATCCACAATGTTTTACTTAAAAAAAATGCCAATGCCAAATCAGGAATATAACAGTTGTTATACATTTGTTTGATGTGTTTGATGTTTCGGTTTTTGCAATTTGATTAGGGACTTTCTGGTTGAATTTTGCCTGGAGTCAATAATTCCTGTATTTCAAACAAACAAGTAATAAATGTAAAATACATAAATATGTGTTTTCCGTCATACAAACGATGTTTATTTTAAAAACTATTTTTAGATATAAAATCAAAATTCACAGTTGGTTTGTGTCTTTGTACAGACACATCAACAATGTAACAAGTGCTAAAACAGAAACACTAATGACGGATAAAAAATATCAAAAACAAAAACCGGTAACAGAAAAACATAACAATCTAAGATTAATCCAAAGGTTTCACCCTATAGATTGGAAAGGTGAGGTCTTAAAAATGCTTCATTATAATTATACAAAACTCTTTTCACATTATCTTACCATTAAATGAGAAACATTATTAGTTTAATAACAGTCTTATATTTCTACCTCAGGGATAGATCACCTTCGGTGTAATTATGAAAACTTTTAGGAATTTTCGATTCTCAATGCTCTTCAATTTTGTACCTTATTTGGCCGTTTTTTACATTTTTTATTCGAGCGTCAATGATGAGTATTTTGTTGACAAAACGCGCGTCTGGCGAAAATATAAAATTCCAATCCTGGTGTTTATAAGCAGTTTGTTTAGATTGCGACCTTTCTTGATAATGTTTTTTACTTTCTGTTTACTTTCTGTTTACTTTGTTTTTACAATCGCAACCTGATCTTTCATAAATAGCAAATAAATTTAGAATTGGGATGTGATTTTAGCTAATATCCTAATATACCTACATTTACATGGGTTGAAGCAGACATTATTACAAATTACTTATATATAGTCATTTTCAATCTTCTCTCTTGGCATGTAAAAATTGAAACATAGGTGAGTTTAATATTAAAAAAAAACATTTCAAAAGAGATTACCAACCATCGGACTCGTAAAACAATAAACGTAACAATTTGTGGCAGACAACAACCAACGACAACTATTGGAACACAGAACCCCATCTTGGGACAGTTACAGGAAAAAAGCACACATTACAACAAACTGTAAAACTCAAATGTAAAGAGTTTGAATCATCAGGTATGTAGCATCTACAAACATTAAACAAATAACAACAGCAAAAGATACAAAAGTTATCAAAGGTTTCAGGATTAAAATTTAGTACGCCAGACACGCTTTTCGTCTACATAAGACTCATCAAAGTATGATCTAAGAGTAAGAACAGCTAACTGAAATTTGTATAAAAAGAATCCATATTTTCCCAGCATTTTAAATTATTATTTTATGAAAATTTGAGATATGAAAAAGGACTATTTTTACGTACAGTATCAACATGTAAAGTTGTTAAGCACCGATTTGTCAAACAGAAATAATTAAATCAAAACAAAACTAAGTGTGAAACTATAAACTGCAGTGCATTTATCACTTCAAGGTGAGAATTTGAGATATACGCCTTAATTTTTTTTCATCAGTTCCCTTCTCAAAAGATTAAGTTGATAAGCACCAATTTGACAAACAGAAGGATTTAAAGAAAAAAAAGAGTGTGAAAACTATAAACTGTAGTGCATTTATCACATCAAGGTGTTGATTTATAAAATTAAGAATATTCTATTTCAAGACCGCCTTCTACAAATGATGTTCAAATGTACAAACAAATTATACAACAAGAAATTTCAAAACATGCATATATGATTATAATATCAAGAAAAACCCCAACACAAACACAATATATATAAATAGTACAAACTGCATAGAAAACTTAAAAAATGAGCAACAAGAACATCCTGAAGCTACAGGCAATTACATAGTATTTTCATGTAATTCTAGTTCTTATCCACACCAGTGATACCGTTACAACACTTACGTGTTCATTAATGAGTAACTTTATCATCAGTTCAGGTAACACTCAGTTCATGTAAACTAGTCTATACGTACACCAGAGTTACCTTTATATCATTTACATGTTGAATATTATGTAAATGTCTGTCGCCACACAAGATCATGTATTTTAGTTGTTGTGATTTTTGTTGTATATCATATTTGTTTCGAGTCTTATGTGTTGTGTATTAAAAATACCGTTTATTTTCTCGAATGTTTTCTTTCAATCGATTTATGACCTTTGAACAGCGGTAAACTACTGTTCCATTGTTTGGAATTGTTTTACATTTATAATTTTGGTGCCTATTTTAGCTTTCTGTGCAATATGTTTTTTTCTTTTTCAATAGCCGTACAGACACCTATAATTCTACGGCATTTTGTCTTACGTAGTGGGTTGTCCAAATATTTACAGATGCCTCATCTTCTTATTTTAAAACCATATGACAAATTACAAAGGATGGTTTAAACTCTCATTTGTAATGTCACAGTCGAGGTCAAGAGGACGGAGTAATGATGTCGACAATTGAAATAACGTGGATATCTGACACAACTTTCAATGACGATCAACCATGGTGGGTGCGGACAAATTTCCAAAGCAAAATACAACACGACTTCTAACATATGGTTGAACCAATATTGATAAATTTCCCGGTGAAGCAAAGATGAACTTCTTTAAGAGTATTACAAAATTTATATAATAAGTCTGACTCAGTCCACTTGTATTTCTAATCCTGATATACGCATAGTTGTTGTTACTTTCTTCGCACTTTGCTGTCGTTTGTACTTTGTGACAACTGGTAAGATTAAATTAATTTTGAGTGGACAAAGCAAACCTTTAATGATTAAACCTCGAGTTTGGTGGTTGAGAAAAACAAACAAATGTTTTAATCCAACGATAGGGCGCTTAGTTACACATTTCACGATACCACTTCGATGCGCTCTTATTCCAAGACATTAGAAGGACTACAGAAAAGGCATTGGAAATAGTTCCTATAATTAAATTTTGTATTTTGATTAATCGTATGAGCTCAAAAACAGTACTCGCAGTCACACTGAGAATAGATTACTTCTAAAATTATCAATATTTTGATTACTTTAAAAATAACTATTTATTTTGCCTTTAATTCTTTTTTATTTGAATTCACTGATATGTCTCTTTATTACTAAAAAGGTACAAGGATTATAATTTAGTACGCCATACGCGCGTTTCATCTTCAAAAGACTTATCTGTGACGCTCATATCAAAATAGTTCTAAAGCCAAACAACTACAAAGTTGAAGAGCATTGAGGATCCAAAATTCCAAAGAGTTGTGCAAAAAACGGCTAAGGTAATCTATGCCTGGGATAAGAAAATCCTTAGTTTTTTCGCAAAATTCTTAGTTTTGTAAACAGGAAATTATAAAAATGACCACATAATTGATATTCGTGTCAACACCGATGTGCTGACTACTGGGCTGGTGATACTCTCGGGGACGAAACGTCCACCAGCAGAGGCATCGACCCAGTGGTGTAAAAAGTTATCAAGAGTACCAGGATTATAATTTAGTACGTCAGACGCGCGTTTCGTCTACATAAGACTCATCAGTGACGCTCATATCAAAATAGTTATAAAGCCAAACAAATACAAAGTTGAAGAGGACTGATCATGTTCCTATTCAAGGTTACATTTTGTAAGAACTATTTCACAGAGTAATTTCATATAGAGAGAATATTTTGTTTACCTAATATATCCCAGATATAGTCTCTTCGTTTTATCTCATAGTCGCATAGAGTCCTGGCAGTGTTATCAGTATAATTACACATGGACAGCTGCGAAATTGAATTCTAAGGAAACCCCAAAGTTTAAGAAGGGATAGTACAGAATTGTAATATGAGTCGAAACTAATAGAAGATGGACAACAACTGTCGTATTCCTGACTTAAGGATGTACTCCTCTGAGGAGGAGGAGCCGAAAATTTCTAGAAATAAACCTGATTTTCAGGTTTATATGACTGTAAAATAATAATTGGTGAAGAAAAAAATCATATGGTGGTGCATTTCTATTTTTGCTACGGCCCTTTGAAAGTCCCCTTTTTTGATGATTTTCCAATTTTTATCAATTTTAGGCTAATATCGTGAAAAAAAATCACAATTCCAGAATTCAACTTTTTTTCATACTTTCTATAAAGATGAAGTGGACCAATCTTAATAAATTTAACTTAAAAAAACTATAGGTAGGTGTTGATATAAAAAAGTTTCATCATATGTTGATGCCTTTTCGTGTCAAATTTACCATGCCCACAATTTTGTAAATTTGTGATTTTCTCTGTTTGTTTTTCTAGATCAAAATGCATATTATTTCAATTTCTTTGTTATAAATGATTGAAAAAATACATATCTAAGAAATTTGAAAAGGAACAAGTGATTTTGGACGAATATTTTTCTGGTTAAATCATTTATTGAACTCCTGACCCATTTTCTTATAATTTTGGCTAAAACATTTACTTGATTGGCAATAATTTAAAAAAAAAATCATTACTCAAAAACAACTTTTAGAAAATGCACATTTTTTCACAGAGTTAAGTTTGATTATAACATTTTTTAATATCTTTGATATTTTCCACTTGTATCATGTTTTATAAATGATTCCAGAACTAAATTTAAACAAGACTGAACGTCAGAGGAATACATCCTTAAAACATATTCAAAACGATAATTTCTACTTATTTAAATGCATGCATTATTAAAATATGTAGTGCAGAAGTGCCCGGTATGCGTTAATAACGAAACATTTGATCTTTATATGTACAAACCTATATTTGAAATTAAAACAGATGTACGTCATTTAAGGTGTTTAACCTGTCCGTCTTTCAGGAAGTGTTTGCAATTTTTAATCTATAACGTTTAATGACGTTGATAACGTGACACAGTTAAAGCAAATTATTATTGTATACGTACATCAAATCATATTAAAAAGTAATTATTTAAAAGTTCACAAACATAATGACATTTATAAATATTGTTTATAACTATTAGTTGTTACTATTTTATTCGCGAGAAAAAACTATATTAATATTTACATAAAAAATATCAGGAATGAGTTCACAGTTTTCTTTTTAATTACTTACCAATATATCTTCCCTTTATATGGATGAACTTATTAGGCATAACATTACGTTTTTTTTTTAATACTTAGGTTGAAAATATCAGGTATGACATCACAATATTCCTTTTTATAGCTTTGTAATTTACATTCATGCAATAGAGATGTTAATATCAGGTATGGCATTCCTTTTCGAGCGTCACGAATGACTCTATTGTAGACAAAATGTACATACACAATCGTTATCCTGGTAATGTGTTTAATTAATTACTTAGCAATATAGTGCCGTGACAGAATAGGAAAAATTCGATTAATAAAAGAGGTTAATTTCACTTCATAATACACGGCTAAAAATTGGCACAGTCCTAGAAAAATGATTTTACTTGAATTTAAGATTGGTCGCCAAAAAGTCGTATGTGCAATTTTTTAAAATTTAAACTTTTAGTCAGCAAATTTGACATCAAACGCAGATCATTAGTGGCATGTAATTTGGCTTTTTATTCAAAAGCTGCCATCGAGTATCTTTCTGTTTTGTTTTATTCAAACATCAGAAGACATAATGCTCTATGCATTAGGCGAAATGGGTAATCCTCGAAGCCTTTTGATGACAAATTATGAAGGTAAAAAATACTATTAACGGTGACATTTTGTGTTTTACCGGATTCCAACATCATACAATAAAGCGCTGGTGAATGTATTATATCGTATCTACTATAACGTAATAACACTGCATTTTTTCTTTTCATGTACACATGTTTTAATGAGGTAAGATGGTTAAAAACGTTATTTTTTTTAAATTTCAAAAATCTCTGCTATTCAATCTTTAACTTAAAAAAAACCGGATAGTTGTGTCCTGTACATGATTGGGCTGAATACATAGTTTTCCTGTAATATTTTGGACTTGATACTACTTGTTTTTGGTAATGTTTTATTGTTTCGTTGAATCATTTTGGTGTCCGATATTCTTTTTTAAGGCTGTGTTAGTTTGATTTTATTTATATAAGAGGTAAAATAGGTTTTTCAGTTGTAGAGATCTGACAAAATCCCCAAAAGATAAGAAAACTAGAAAGTCCGGTGAAACTTGGCTTTAACATTTCAAAGAGACAATAGAAAAAAGAAGATGTGGTATGATTGCCAATGAGACAACTATCCACAAAAGACCAAAATAACACAGACATTAACAACTATAGGTCACCGTACGGCCTTCAACAATGAACAAAGCTCATACCGCATAGTGAGCTATAAAAGGCCCCGATAAGACAATGTAAAACAAGTCAAACAAGAAAACTAACGGCCTTATTTATGTAAAAAAAATGAACGAAAAACAAATATGTAAGCATTCATTTTGATCCCTTAAATAGTGTTACTTTCTTAAATGCGGAAGTGGAATAATTGATTTATTTTTACCACATACAGTAAATTGAGGTATTTTGACACAATTGATTGGTGTCATGACGAAATTAAGCAGAAATTTCGCGGATGATTGTCAGTGACTGATTCATAGATGTACATCTATCATCGGGTTCATTCTATTCGCTTGAAAATTGTTTATAATTAGAATGGATACGAATGATGCATAAGTCTACATGACACAGTGATATCTACAGTTAGCACTGCAATTTGAAATGCAGAACCTTTTAAAGACCTAAAGTAAAACCATTTTGCTTAATAATTAGTTCTTTGATTTCAAAATCAGATATATTGAAGATTTCCTGTCTCTGTTTTACCTACACATCAGTCAGTCAGTACTTACATTTCCCAGTTAGCTTGTGATAAATGATACTACAGAAACTAGAATGTTCGCTTCATATCTTCACCTTTTCTTTGATATTGAGACGAATTGACGATTACAAACAAAAATCTATGACACACTTTGGAGGGCGATCAAACTGTCCAATTGTCAATTCCCCATGTCTCAATGTACTACATTCCTCTTCGCCATCGTATAATGTGAACATATCTCAAACGATACCTTATGCTGGTGCATGTTGAGTCAATACAGACTTCAAGAACAGCGGTGTACCCCTGACTAATTATCAGGCCTCTGAATTTTAAAAAGGGACATTGAAACATATTAAGTCGAGGATAAAATCAAAACGGCAAGGTAAAAGTCAGGAACGACGTAAATGACAAACAAAATTCTGCAAAACTCTACATAGACCATCAAAGATAAAGACGAAATATACTGAAAACCAGGGGTTATCTCGTATGCCCCCGGAAGGTACCGAAGATTTTGTTTCAATCATGACACCTGAGTGTCGAACGTGGAAATTTAATTTGGTGTCATGTACTTATAGAAGAACTAGCGACTGAAATAGACACAAAACAAGTTTTTATATCACCGTATCACGAATAATGTAACCTTTAAGCCCTGTCGTGATCCAGCTCACTAGCAACATCGTTTTGCGGTTTACAATTTTTAGATACTAAGTATCAGATCAGATCGGAAAATTTGCAATTAATTTGTGTTCCATTCCTGTTTGTAACATATTGATACTTTTGATTCGCATGACACATGTTGACACAACCGAACTGAACTATTTTTGACTTTTTTGGAATTCCCATAGGTTTGTTTAAACCATAACCATCGGTTCCTTACGTACTGTTGCCTGTAATGTTTCTTTGAGACATACAGACAAAATAGCAGCCGGCTCAAGTTAAGAAATTGAAGTCACGGCTATCAAAGGTTGTGCTATATGTACTTTTGTTTGTCTGTGGGTGTTTACCTTATTTGGCAAAGGCGTTGTCAATTTATCTTCGACTTGAGACTTTTAATGTCCCTCTGGTATCTTTTGTCTCTCATGCATATTTGTCCTACAGCCACTATAAACCTTTACTGGGAGTCAAATTGTATTCTGAATTACAAGAACAGTGTAATATAAATGCTATCCTTAGTTCAGATAACTAATCACGTTTACATCCCAGACTGTAGGGCATAATAACTACGACAATCGGAAACATTCCAGACTACAGGCATGTAATCATGCCTAGTATATACTGTCGATACGGATCACAGATGGTTTTTGTTTTACTTTTGTTTAGAGATATTTTTAGTTGCAAGCAACTAAGCAAGCGGGTAATTTTAAAGTGTTCAACAAATTTTTATGTTATTTCTAATAGACCGAAATAATATAACAGTCATTTCTTATAATGTAATTCTAAATTCCATTTTAAGCCGGACTAAATCAAGAAAAGACTTTGATGACATTGTCTCATTGGCAATCATACCACATCTTCTTTTTTATATGCAACATAGTAATTAAGGATGGGCATCATTTATACAAGGGTACTTGACATGAGTGGAGTATGCTAGTTCCTGTGTGACATCTACCTCACACGAATAAAGGATCAAGTCAATTGAATTATATATAGTAAATATATCTTGTATTATATATAATCCCTGTGTATCTAATTAATAGTGTCTTGAAATATGAAATTTATTTGTATGAGGCTTAGAAACGGGGGAAATGCGAGGTTCTACCGAGAATTTAATAAAAAAAAAGAATTTAATAAAAAAATAAAAAAAATATCTAACAAACATTGTTAAAAAAAGTGTTTGGAATTTCCCTCTTGGGGTACCATTTTGGGGTATTTCCCTATGAGCGTAGTCCAGGTGGTAAACTTTGACATTTTAAGTAATTAGAAAGGGGAAAATGAACTTAATTAATAACATTTAATAAACATGGTATATACATTACCAATTTGAAGACATAACAATTTTAAATTCATAAAAGTTTGACCATTGTTACTACAAGTCGTCATGGTTGTGACGTGACGTTGTAAGTAGGCGGGGCTTATAGGTGAGTTGAGGTCATTGACGTATAAAGCTAACGTTTATACGTATAGCTTTATCTGTATAGTAAAATAGCTGATTGCAGTATAATAACAAATAATATCACAATGATTTAGATCAAGTAAAAAGTATTACACAGCAATAGTGTAAGAAAGAAGATTTAATCGTGCTAAAAAATATTTGACACATATGTGAAAATAATCTATATCAATTACTTAACATGGTATATGTTTTAAATGACGTATTCTGTATTGAAATTTAAAGCCGTATTTAATGACGTAGCATTTACTTGTCAAAGGTCGGTGGTCCTTTACAATGGTGTTTCTTTCGCCAATCAAATTGCTGTCCCCATTAAGCATAAGAATGCTGCATGTGATCATTTAGGATCTTGTAGATCGGTTTCTTGTTGACAATCATACCACATTCTATCTTTGAAATAAAAACGACCATAAATCTATCATGATAAATTAGAAATATCAATGTTATTTTGTTAACGTTTTTCTTATCATCAAGAGCATTGGTTTCTAAATAATAGGTACTATTTGAAAAAATAGCAAACATTAATCAACCAAGCGTTCCAAGGGGTGAAGTTTCATAAGTTAAAACAGAAATTTCCTAACTCCGAGGAAAAATAAAAACGGAAAGTCCATAATCAAATGGCTAAATTAACAGTTCAAACACATCAAACGAAAAGACAACAGTTGTCGTCTGACTTGAAACAAGCTAAAAGATTATGTTAATGATATTGTTCAGGGAACCACTTATAATGGGTCAATGTTTATATATTATTGGTAAGCAGTTTGATAAGCACTGGCATTTCTCGTTGTCATGGAGGTTATTTAGTCCTTCATATAAAATCATTATTTATGTTTTGACTTTGCATTATACATATCTATTAAATTATAGGTGTCTCCCTTACAATATGGAATTCATTGTGTTTTTCTTTCTTTTATTAAGTTAAACTAGGAATACTTACAAAATGATAGTAGAAATACATGGTTCTGATTCGGAAATGGAATTTCAGTTAAGCAAACGAATACATGTATAGATTAAACTTTTTCAAAAGAATAGGTTCCATTTCAAAGTCAAATTTCAGCTTGTAATTGCTATCCTAACCCTAACCCTAACGTGGCTAAGAAAAATTGGGAAAAAAGGATTTTTTAATCTGTAGTTTAGTATGTATGAAGTTGTCAAAACGTTAAAATATTGTACCGATGCAAGCACGGTGGAGTGTTCAAAATACACGAAAACTATCCCAATAACTATGTTTGCTTATTTTCCCGATCAGACGTCATTTGCACCTACAATTTTGACCTCGTTAAATAAAACATATTTTCCAAATCTTTCATTTATATTTTAATAATCTGTGGTGACAAAATCTGTTCAGTTTGAAGAAGTATTATTTTGAAAATCTGGGAACATTTTTATGTCCTACTCTTTTGGCGTTTTCGATTGTTGCGTGCAATTTTTTTTTGTCTGACAAGAAATATTTTTTATTTATACTTCGGTATCTTCTCTCTTTCATCTTGAACTGATTGACAGACCAAGCAACGAAATGTGTTATAATGAGTTATATCCTCTTAACCGATTTGATGAAATAAGGTTAGCTACTGCATAGATATTCAGATGCGTATTTTGCCACAAATTCATACCGGTCTCACCAATCTG
This sequence comes from Mytilus edulis, assembly GCA_019925275.1. Classification (NCBI taxonomy): domain Eukaryota; kingdom Metazoa; phylum Mollusca; class Bivalvia; order Mytilida; family Mytilidae; genus Mytilus; species Mytilus edulis. The sequence continues at coordinate 17,510,893 of CM034360.1, read as the reverse complement.
CCTCCACTCAATCAAATCCCACGTATTCACTTTAAACTTATTGACGGAGAACCATCAAATATCGAAAGTCAATGGTAGGATATGGTCGAAGGTTGAAGACACATAGGAGTATGTTTTAGGGATGGGGGAAGGTATAAATGAGGCAAGGAACTAACATTGCGAAATCTACGCTCACTAGACAGAAAAATACGATGATTATCAAAGTATCTTGCAGTCTAAATTCTACTCATAACCAATAAATATGTATCTAGTCAATGCCTTATTGATATCTATTTTTTTCACAGCTCGGCAATGGTCTTAATAGTTTTCACACGTTAATTGACGGTTTCTGATTCGATATGTTGGACAAACTGTTTTGCTTTTATCATTTAAGAAGGAATTAGATAATAAAAACATTACGACCTTGAACATCCTCGCCAATCATTGTAATATTGTTTGTTTTATAGAATGTCGTTATAGGTTCATTGATTGAAGAGGAGGACTTATGCTGGTTGAATAAATAACGTCATTTGTTTCTCTCGTTTGGTTATTCCTATGTTAGATTTGATATAGATATACGCAGCAAATTCATTGCATATAAATTGGTGATTGTTGCAAGCTACAACTCCTGGATTGTTATTTTGTCTATCTATTATTTGTCACAACGGCAATATTTCTGTCGCCATACATTTGATTTTATGCATTCAAAAGAAATATTGCTAAAATTGTTGTTTACAATAAGATAATTCACATTAAAAGTAAAGTAATAAAATATAAACGGCAAGTTATTTTAATTTTTAAAACTCGACGCACATAGGAAAGAAATAAGAGATAATTTATAATGAAAATAACTTTAAAAAAAATCCGAATTACAAGGAAAATTTCAAACGAAAGTCACTTATCAAATTAAAAAATTAAAAGCTCAAACACATTAAACGAATGGAACTGTCAAAATCCAGACTTGGTACAGGCATTTTCTTATTTAAAAAATTCTTGACTAAACCTGGTTTTAAAGATAGCAAAACCTCTCACGTGCATGACAGTCGTACACATTTCATTATATTGACAACGATGTGTGAACAAATCAAACAGACATAAAAGGTAGAAATGTCAAATTAGGGGTACATCAGTCAACACTGTGTTACAATCTTAATCACTATCAAAACAAAATAAAATGTAACAAAGAAGCACAAAATGGCATATCGACCACGCATATAAGCATAAATTAAAGACAAATATATATATATTAACCGTAGTACAATAACACAATGACGGGATGTATAAGTACAGAGAAACGTCATGTATGTACTAAAGAAACTTACAAAGGCATATAGACAAAGTACAATAGCAAAAATGAAAGACAAGAATACAAAAATGTTTTATAATAACACAATGACGGGATGTATAAGTACAGAGACACGTCATAAATGTACTAAAAGAGGGACGAAAGATACCAGAGGGACAGTCAAACTCATAAATCGAAAATAAACTGACAACGCCATGGCTAAAAATAAAAAAGACAAACAGACAAATAATAGTACACATCAGAAAAACAGAGAAAACTAAAGAATAAGCAAAACCAACCCCACCAAAGACTAAGGTTACTAAAAACCACCAAAAGGCAGAAAGATAAACACATAAGGAAAAATAGAATAAAAGAATACGAGCACTATGATAGAGTAATAACACAATAACGGGAATTACAAGTACCGAGCCACGTGAACTAGATATAATAGAAACAGATTAAACAGTAAAAGTTCATAAAGACAAATAAAAGAATAGCTAAACACGTTATTAAGATGATAAACAACGTCAGTACTCAGAAACTATACTTAAAGACCATCGTGTATTGTATGTGAAGTTGGAACGGAATATTTATCAACAAGGTCATGGTACCTTCCGATGAACTTTTTTGTTTAGAAAAATAATTGGACGTTCTTTGACATACCCCTGGTTCATTAACTTTCTGCACAGACACTGGTGACGTTTTACAAATTCTGAGTAGGAGCTGCAATCTGTGGAATACCGAATAAGTTGGGAAATGTATATCCCATATGCAGGTGAAACTCTTGCATATCATTCGTAAGAAGTGCGTTTAAATATCTTACTTTAAAAAAGACATAGTGTTTACGTTACGGAAGTAGTTTCGGTAGCAATGATCTATAAGAGTTCGAGGAAAGCAAAGGCTTTACTAAGGAACAATAACATACACATATTTGTAAATATGCAAATTATATAAGAATTATAATGTTATTAAAATTAGTTGTTTATCCGTTCGGTGATCTATACTTGTTAATTTCTGTGTCATTTTGGTCTCTTGTGGAGAGTTGTTGCATTGGCAATCATACCACTTCTTCTTTTTTTTAAAAGACAGTTTTTTAATGGACAACACAATCTTTTATAGACCATTTAATTAAATGAAGATTTTTATCTTTATTATTTTCTTCTTCTTCTTCTTGAAAGAATGAATGAATTTTATTTCTCATTAACTGCAAATTACATAATTACTGATAATATATATGTATAAACAATTACATTAAATATTATTATAGCACATGTGAACAATACAATCATAAACATTCAAGTATAGACTAACCTGGAGGAGTTACTTTCACATTTATAATTTTTATAAATGTACATAGTTTTTCAAGAACAATATAATTCTTCCTATCATTATTTTATTATTATTATTATTACTGTTATTACTGTTATCATGATAATCATTATTAGTATTACCTTTTTTAGTATTATTCATTAAGGATATCATATCATCTTTATTGGAAAGGTTATCGCGATAGAAAAATGTTACACTGCACGTATCCCTTTCTTTAAAGAGCAGATACTGTGTCTCACGTAGCTAGGCTTTCTTAATTCGAGAGTCACTGATGACTTAATTTAAAGACGAAACGCGCGCGTGACGTACACATGTTTATTCTGGGAATTTATGACGAGTTTATTCCCGGATTTGTTTTCTCCAATTAATCGACTTGATGACATTTTGAACAACGGTATACTACTGTTGTCTTTATTAATTGACGTATCTTTACTATATTTCTATTAAAACATCAAACCAATGATTCATCCAGGCGTATTGTCTTCTTAACAAAAACTCAACTACTTCAGGAAAATCTCAAAAGGATGTTTATGATACTAAACCCCTAACGGGAGGGATTGTGTCTGATATTCATATGATGAAGACATAATTTTTCAATCAGTTTAATTGAGGTCTGGAGCTGGCATGTCAGTTAACTGTTAGTAGTCTGTTGTTATTTATGTATTATTTGTCATTTTATTTATTTTCTTTTGTTACATCTTCTGACATCGGACTTGGACTTCTCTTGAACTGAATTTTAATTACGTATTGTTATGCGTTTACTTTTCTACATTGGCTAGAGGTAAAGTGGGAGGGTTGAGATCTCATAAACATGTTGAACCCCGCCGGAATTTTGCGCCTGTTCCAAGTCAGGAGTCTCTGGCGTTTGTAAGTCTTGTATGATTTTTAATTTAAGTTAAGTTTCTTGTGTATAATTCGGAGGTTAGTATGACGTCCTTTATCACTGTACGAGTATACATATTTTTATGGGGCCAGCAGAAGACCGCCTCCGGGTGCGGGAGTTTCTCGCTATATTGAAGACCCACTGGTGGCCTTCGGTTGTTGTTGCTTTGACACATTCCCCATTTCCTTTCTCAATTTCATTTGTAAAGTAAAAACACTAAAAACATAACATTTTTAAAAAATGATATTACTGACATTAACTTTTTAAATTGAGTATCATGGATTTGGTTGAAAGTTGGTGTTTTTTTTTTTAGATATTTTCATAATTCGAAAACGGTTTTCATTTTTCACCTTCTTACTGGAATTTTTATAAAGAATTTTTTTATGCCCAACCAACGATAGAAGGAGGGGGCATCATGTTTTCTTGTCTGTGCGTAGGGTTTGTCCGTTCGTCCTTTCGTCTGTCCCGTTTCAGGTTAAACGTTTTGGTCAAGGTAGTTTTTGAGGAAGTTGAATTTCCAATCAACTTAAAACTTAGTACACATATTCCCTTTGAAATGATAGTGTGATTGGGGCATCCGTGAACTGTGAACACATTCTTGTTTATCCTGTTTTCACAAAGTATTTGCTTTTTTTTACTTTGCATATTATTATATACGCTTGTATCTTTCTAAGATATTATTAGTATTGTATACCAATTACGAGAATACTAAAACTAATTTTCGAATGTTTAATATATCTTCTCTATTCAATACTTGTTATAAGTAAACAGATCTATAATGTTGAAGTGTTTAATTGTGTAGAAAATGTCACTTGTTACTTCAACTAGCGACCAAGAGAGATTTAGCGTCCATTGACTGATATTTTTCAAAAATACTTTTCCTGAATATGCTTGTGATAGTTCAAAATACATGTTTATCGTAACGCTTTGGCACAATATCTGGAGAAACAAATTATGACATACAAAATAATCTACAAACACGAGATGAAATAATTTGGCCTGAAAAATACCGGAAAGAAAAACAATTATCAAATATAGGGTAGTGGTCAATGATTATTTGGTTCCATAAAATTCTATAAACAAGTAATTATTCTTTAATAGTTATATGTGTATTTTTTTTATCTAACGCCAATTCGTCCAAGGTAATAGATGTATTTTCGACATTATTTTTTACACATTGTATTTATATTGTGTCATAGATCAAACTTATTTGATCAGTGTATGTTTACTTGTTTTATTTTTTCTTGTTTTTTTTTATCGAGTCGAGCCATATAATTTTTTCATCACTCGTTCTCTTTGTATATATTAGACTATTGTTTTTCCTTTTTGAATGGTTGAACACTAGTGGGGTCCTGTATAGTATGCTGTTCGTTGAGAGCTTAGGATTTTTTTTATTCTAACATTTAATAAATTACTTTCAATTTAGAATTTTTCTCTGAGTTCGGTATTTTTTAATTTTACCTTTTGATATATGCATGCATTAGAGAAGTTTTGATAAAATGGATGTTTAAATATTCTACTTTAATCAAATGATAGTAGTTTTATTATTTCGTTTTATTGGAACTTACTAAACATGTATGTTCAAGGCTGCTCTAATGGTGTTTTGCTACTGTTGTTTGTTCATAAACACCACCCCTATTTAGTACGACAACGTCATATATAGTCCTTATATATTAGTACCAATTAGCAGATCGGACAAATCTGTTCGTATTCGGTACGACCACCCCTTTCCGCGCTATTTTCATCCTGCTAATTTGTAACGTCAGATGTGTCAGAAGTCCTGAAGAGAGAAAACCAAAACATGTGAGCAGATAAAAATAGTTTTAAATCATTCATGTTTTTATTAGAATATATTTCTTGGTTCTAAACAGGACACTAATGAACATAAGCAAAGACCCATCGAAACAACATCTGATAAACAAATTTAATAATACTTTTAGATATTTGGATGATATTTTGGCTCTCAATAATGACGACTTCAGTATGTATATTAATGAAATTTATCCTGTTGAACTTACTTTAAATAAAGCTAATGCTAACAATGACCACTGCCCTTTTCTCGATCTTGATATCTATATCACTAATGGAAAGCTGAATACTAAAATTTATGATAAAAGGGATGATTTTTCATTTCCTATCGTTAATTATCCGTTTTTAGATGGTGACGTTCCCTTGTCACCATCTTACGGTGTTTATATATCTCAACTTGTACGATTCGCTCGTGTATGTAACAATGTTTTAGATTTTAACGAGAGAAATTTATGTATTACTGAAAAATTATTACACCAGGGTTTTCGATATCACAAACTAGTCAAAAAATTTACTAAATTTTATCATCGGTATAAATACATCATTCGTAAATATAGCTCAACATGCAGACTTCTAATACGTTCAGGCATATCACATCCAATTGTTTATGGAAATATTCTTTATAAAGCACAAAGGTGTCAGTATTCACCTCAGAAACTTACAAAACCTTTAAATAGACTTATTAAGAAGGAATATAATTACGATACTGTTGTCAAGTCATTAAAGATTGCATATTTTGGCGTTAATATTGAGTCACTGATAAGGTCTTTGCATCGAACTAAGCACATTTATTCTAAAAACAGTTGTTGGCATGACACGGGTTATGTTCTTCTCATATATGTTATGATGGTATGATACTAAACCCCTAACGGGAAGGATTGTGCCTGATGTTCATATGATGAAATCATAATCTTAAGTTTAATTGAAGTCTGGAGCTGGCATGTCAGTTAACTGCTAGTAGTCTGTTGTTATTTATGTATTATTGTCTTTTTGTTTATTTTCTTTGGTTACATCTTCTGACATCAGACTCGGAGTTCTCTTGAACTGAATTTTAATGTGCGTATTGTTTTGCGTTTACTTTTCTACATTGGTTAGAGGTATAGGGGGAGGGTTGAGATCTCACAAACATGTTTAACCCCGCCGCATTTTTGCGCCTGTCCCAAGTCAGGAGCCTCTGGCCTTTGTTAGTCTTGTATTATTTTAATTTTAGTTTCTTGTGTACAATTTGGAAATTAGTATGGCGTTCATTATCATTGGACTATTATATATTTGTTTAGGGGCCAGCTGAAGGACGCCTCCGGGTGCAGGAATTTCTCGCTACATTGAAGACCTGTTGGTGACCCTCTGCTGTTGTTTTTTATTTGGTCGGGTTGTTGTCTCTTTGACACATTCCCCATTTCCATTCTCAATTTTATATGAAAATTAATACTTAGCTTGAATTCTAAAATTATAAATTACAATGATCTTATTCCGTGCAATCTAGTTTCTTTCAAGTTTTCTTCAAATTACGTACTTTTTTTATACTATCAGCATGCAATTTCTCAAAGTACTTTTTATTGGGCACAACTGTGGTTTTGAATTAATGCTTTGAGGAGGCAAATGCAAAATCACGCATAAATAAAAATGTTCTTAAAATAATATATGAATGAAAGCTAGCAAGTACAGATACAGACTTAGACTATAGTTGTTAATTTCTGTGTCATTTTGTGGAGAGTTGTCTCATTGGCAATCTTACCACATCTTCTTTTTTTGTTATATTAGCTCTACGATAAAGGTGTATATCCATCAAAAACGATTTACTCAATTGCATAAAAGCATCATTTCAAAGTGGTAAGACACCAATACAACCACAAATAGTCAAAAGAGTAATCTTGAGAGCAGCATTCACTTTTCAACAACCGATAGATGTCTATATAATATAGTTATGAAGCTCTAAATCGTCCCGATTCTATAAACATTGTGAATTATTTATACATAAACTGTCAAAGTTTTGCCTTCTACGTCTTGTTTCCTTAATACAAATGCAAATTCAAACAAACTATATAAGATATGACAGAAGACATGCTTAAAGACATGATTTCAGTTGTACAGTAAAAAAAAAATAGGATAATACATATCTGTCTTCTTTTTTAATTGTTGGTTTCATAGGAATATAGATAAAAGGGTCGTTTATCAATGTAAATATAACTGAATTTGATGAGACTGTCATTTCGGTTAGGTAAGGTTGCCGGGCTATAAGGAGGTGTGGCACCGGGTGGGGCTCATATAGGGAGGACTGGGCGTTAAACAGCTGTTGAGATCGAGGGACTTGTGAATATCTTATTGGTTTTTTTTATTGTTAATTCTTATTGAACGGAAATCTGGCAGCGGCAATTTTTAAGCTTCATAACCAGAAACATTCAGTAGGCATGCATGTATATTAACATATATTTGTCAGCCCTAGCTTTCCCCTCCTGTCAGAATAAAATGGTCCGATAATTATAGCCCGGCAACCTTACCTAATCTAGACAAATTAACATTTTAGGATAAATAGAAATCGTTTATAACTAGCAGCTTGGTTTCAAGTAATGATGTAGCCTTTTTTGAATCAAAACCAAAAAAGTATACATATCTTTAGATTAATATAACTAAGAAGTGTATTAAGTTTTAAGCAATAATCATAAATTGTTTTTGAGATACGGCGTGACATGTAAAAAAAACCTTTCCCTTTTTATTACAAAATACTAGATAATTAAAATATAAAATTTTGAATCATCATCAAAATCTATACAGATCTTTAGATTAAAATAACTGAGAAGTGTATTAATCATTTAAGTTTAAATCAATTATCATAAATCGTTTTTGAGGTACGGCGCGACATGGGAAAAACACACCTCTGTTTTAGGTACAAAGTCCCGTAACTCAAAAAATTTTAATCTATTAATTTTCACCAAAAAGTATACAGATCGTTTGACCATCATAAGAAACCACATATTTTAAGTTTCATGAAATTTGGATAAGTCGTTCTTAAGTTACGGTGCGACATGTTTACGCCGGAGAGATAGACGGAAAGACGGACAGACGAACGGACGGACAGACGGACGACGAACATTTGTGTACCATAATACGTCCCGTAAAAATGTTGACGGATGTATAAAATTCATTTGTACCATTTATACAAGAAGACAATGAACTGTTTTGCCTTATTCAGTTCCACAAACATATATTAATTTACTTATTTTGTACTTTATGTAGCAGCATATAATATAATTAATTTTCATCTATTCGTAGGGAAGATTTATTTTTACATTTGACAAGAGTACATGTTCAGCTAGAAACCTTGAAACATGATAAAACCATTTCGTACCTCATGGAAGATTTTTATGTCTGTCATCTTCAATTGTATGGAAGATTTATATACGTATGCAATGCAAGGTTATTTTCCAAAAAAGTTATAAATTTTTTCCCTGTAATTTCTCACATTAACAAAAATATATGGAGTTCTTTGATTGGTCATGTACAGGTGCAAATTTGTATGTATTGTAAGTATTTGTGCCTTCTTCAGTGAATATTAAAGAAGAAATTTGTGGTTCATTTCTTAACTCTAAGCCAAATGTCAATTACATTTTATTTTGCTTAAATTCAAAAATTCAATAAACATGATAAATGATCATGATAAGCGTCTAGATATTCATATATAAAGATAACTAGTGTCTTTATAGTCGTTAATTATAAAATATATGCACATATAACATCAAATTTAAAGATACAATTTCTTTGCAGATAAAAGAAGTTTTATCAGCAATGGACAACATGGTACCAGGATTATAATTTAATACGCCAGACGATCGTTTCGTCTAGATAAGACTCATCAGTGAAGCTCATACCAAAACATTCATAAAGCCAAACAAGCACAAATTTGATGAGCATTTATGATATGAAATTCCAAAAAGTTGTGCCAACTACGGTAAAGGCAACCTCGAAGTTAAAATTGGCAATTGAGGATAAAATTGATATAGATATTAAGAAAATGAAAGAGGAAAATATTTAAGAATCATAGTTACAGGTTTTTGTTTTGTTTTTTTATAAAAAAGTAGTCTTATTGATCATTATGGAAAAGACAGTTTATCACAAGCATTGCTACCAACCGATCTGAACCCAGTAGTAGCTATATATGTTTTGCTATCAACGCTACTGATATTTGGATTGTCTATACAGCACTGTTTCTAAAATGAATATGTTGCTGATAGAGGTACGCCCTCTATTAGTAGTAACAGCAGAAGATTACCTTACAACGCTCAAAGAATTTGCAAGGCATCATATACAGTCAATAGGAATATAGACCATCTGTTTTAATGTCTTAAAACTACAAGATCACTTATTAAAACATCTATGGTGTGGATAAAAACAGGGAAAATATCATAATGTATAAGTAAGAACGATAATAGTATGTGACTGAATTCAGTCATAGAATTTTTTTTAAATTTGTTTGTATATATTGTATAGAAATTTCTACTGTACAAACCGATGTACTTTTATAATGTCAGTGAATAATGGTGCCGGTGACTGAATTCAGTCAAGATTTTCGTTATTGTTAACATTAATATGTATATGTAGAATCAATTTGTAATAAGTTTTCTATAATACTAAAGTGTAGTTTAGAAAAAGGAAGTTGATTCTTAATGTTTGTAAATTGACTGAACTCGGTCAACAGTTTTCTAATGCACTTCTGTTAAAACTGTACCCCTTAGAGCATTTACTTGTTATGTAGGATATTGCACACACCCAATTTCCAATTTTTAATGTATTATCAATTGAATATTGAATTAATAAATTAAGATGAAAGTTGTAGTGCAAGATGACTGAATTCAGTCATCACTTTGGTGTCACATATACAATTTTTATTCATAAAGATGACTGGGACAAACAGATTTTCATAAAAAATTAATCATAATTTAACAGTCTGAATAAAACGCAAATTCTCATTTATTTTGTTTTTGAACATGCTAAATAAATTATTGTTGAACTGTTTTCTCTGGCTTCTTGCATATGTCACTGGTCCTATTTGAAAAAAATAGTATATTCAGCTTCAGAGTACACCAATGGAAGCAAGTATCCATTTTGCTTAATATATTTTTTCAAAAGGGACCCAAATCTTCAGGTTTTCCCATAGAAAAAATAGTACATGTACATTTGCAATCTTGTACTTAGCTGAAAATACGTAAGGACACGCTTTGCATCAACAGGTGTCAAATTCTTCTAAGATATGAGGAGAAGCATCAGTTATCTAAATTTTAAGTAGGTGTTTTTAAGTTATTACTAGTTATCTTTATTTTGTTGGTATTTGTTAGATTATTTTAAAGATGTCGACGAATATAATGCAATTGTTGTAGCCACAATACCGTCCACTTTTAATAGATTAGACCGTTGGATTTCTCGTTTGAATGGTTTTCCACTAGTAATTTAGGGCCGATTATAGCTTGCTGTTCTGTGCGAGCCAAGGCTCCGTGTTGAAGGCCGTAATTATGTATGTAATGTATATATGAAAAAGAAGATGTGGTAGGATAGCCAATGGGAAAGCTGTCCAAACAGACCAAAATGACACAGAAATTAACAAATATAGGTCACAATGGTTTATTTTTTATGAATTGTTACTTGGATGGAGTGTTGACTCATTGGCACTCATACCACATCTACCTATATTTAGTTGGCGCTTTCAATGATTACGTAAAAAGAAACCCAGCGAAGAAGTTTCATAATGTGTTAAACATTTCTAGCAGCTGATATTTAGTTATATCTAAAGAAATAATATACATGGAGGTCTTGAGGTTTTCGGCTTTGTTACTTTTTTTTCTCATTTGACGCACATAAAAATAAGTAAATAAAAAAAAATGAACGAAAGAGGACAACGAAAGAGGACAAACATGTGCACACTTTGTGTTTAAACTTACATAATTTTTTATGTAAAAATAGAGATGTAGTGTGACCGCCAATAGCCAACTATCAAGTATATGACGTAGATGTGAGCAACTTCAAGTCCCTGTATGGCGTTCAATAATAAGCAAAACCCATACAGCATATGCTAACATAACAAAAGGTAAAAAAAAAACAAAGTAAAGCGAGGAGACTGCGTTATTAAAAAAATAAGTAACGAAACCAAAAATTCCGACAGACATGAACCTTTTACAACAACTGATTTATAAGATTCTGGTTGCTGTGTATCATAAATATAAAAGCATAATTCAAACTGATGTTTTACTCTGTTGCAACTTGTCGCATATTTTAATTGCAGCGTTTTTATGCGTTATCTTATTGTCAATCATATTTTGCATCTCATAATTTATAACCAGACGTCACATCCAGAATTACATAACTTATAATAATAGAATAACTAATCTAAAGATTAAATATAAAAAAGAAGATGTGGTATGATTGCCAATGAGACAACTATCCACAAAAGACCAAAATGACCACAGACATTAACAACTATAGGTCACCGTTCGGCCTTCAAAAATGAGCAAAACCCATACCGCATAGTCAGCTAAAGCATATCGATGAAT
>CM034360.1:17479712-17498969 GCA_019925275.1 Mytilus edulis | reverse complement strand
TCAAAACATTTTTTTAGTCACTAGGTATGAATTTGGTTTCTTTGTGCATTCTTTTATTTTGCAGAAAATTTGTATTGAAAGAGAGTTATTTTTTCATGGTTTTGGCAAATCCTGCAAACATTCTTATAAGCAACAATTGATATGTTGAATATTAAATTTCTGGTTCACCTTGGTCCTTGAAATCTATGAAAACAGGTATTCACAAATAATAATAAATCCACACTATTTGGAAAATTTCAATTACCATTGCCTCAAATCTCAGGGTTCAAAGTCGTCTGTACTTTTTGTATTGAATTTTTACTCTATTTTATAAAATCCTAGTATTTGAACTGATTTTCTTCACCTATTTTCTCTAGATTCAGTGAATTACTATAATCTAAAGTACATCTGCTATTTACTACTAAAACGCATGTAATCGGTATATTTGTACTTGAATATTTTAATGCATCATCTTAAAAACATATCAATGAAGTGTCTATTTTATAACTGGCCATTTCAATTTTGATTCTACTGATGAATTTTGAAATAAATCCAAAGGTTGTGAAGACAATCGATTATTTTGTCACAATTTTCCATTAAAATTGATATATTATGCCTGGTTCATAAGTTAATAAAATTCACTAAAACAAGCCAAAATTAGGGTACTTAAAAAATTATAAAATGCCAGACCTCCCATAAACATTTAAACTTAAAGAATTACTGTTAATCAAATTTTTATGAGTTGAGATCAACTTCCATTATGAAAGATAACTTGAATGGTCAAGATATTCTCGTAAGGAACTGGCATGTATGAGAGTAAGTTATATATAGTATTTTGCTTAACTAAAAAAAGTGGGAATGGCAGAATCTGGTGAAAATCAATAAATATTTTAAAATGGCCCAAAACAAAGAGAAGATTAGATTGTACATACATTTAAATTGAGACAACAGCAATGAATGTTACCATTTTGATCTTCCTCCGTTTTTATGAAATCATATAGCATGTGACAATATTTTCTGACTGCTTTGCTTTGCTTTGCATGGTATGGTATTTTTCCAATTGCATCTGAAGTGAAATGGGTAGTTCATAAGTTGCCTGTTGAAGTTCAATTTGAATTCATTGTCTGTCATTGCATGGGTGCATCAAGGAAGTCAGCTTAAGAAAGATGGTTAGAAGTCTCTATGTTTGTATCATTTGTAATGCTTTGTTCATATTCATCAAAATGTGTATAAGAAACTAAAATGATTTTTGAGACAAGATTCAGTTCATTAAAGATAATTGTACTAGCATGTGCAATGTCAGAAACTTTTCATGAAACCTCAATTTCAGAATGACTTAAAGGTATTTTTATAACAGAGGGGGATTTATTAAGGAGTATTAAATATATTTATTTAGTTATTATACTGTTTATATACAGTTTATATACTGGCAATTCATCATATATAGCTATAGTACATGAGTATAACTTATACATGCTTACAATGTATATCAGGCCTGCATTTCACAAAAACACTTACGACTAAAATTGATTGTAAGTCATAAACAATTCAGTATACTTACAATTAAATTGAATCATAAATCTTTTTGTGAGAGGCAAGCAAGTACAACTATCCTATTACAAGTTCATCAGTATATTTTTGTTTACACAGAATCTTTTACATATACCTATAGTGCAAAAGTATATCTTATATGCTTACAATATACATTAGTATATGACTAACCTATTACATGTACATTAGTATACTTATGATTACAGCTAATTTATTACATGTGCCTGACACAAGGTCAGATTTTAGTGAGTAACTGCTGCATCAGTATATAGGCACCAGAATTAAATTTACTCTGTTATATTGTTTAAAAAATTCCAGGCCAAATGATTTGACATTGAAAACTTATCATTTAATGTTCTTTGATTCATATTATTATTATTAATCTATTGATAAACATGAAAAATGGGTGCTTTTTGGTGATGTTTATTTTGGTGCTAATTACTTTAAATTCAGAAATTATAGCAATGTTTTTATTACTACAAATAATGCTCCTGACAGACACAAACAGAATGTGGTAGCAAACTTGTTAAAGGTGCATTTTTTTATCATTAGAACTCATCCTTTTTGTTTTCCCATTCTCAAATATAGACAGGAATATTGCAAATTTAGGAAGGCATGTAGATAAATCTTTGTCAAGTTATTTGGCCTGGAATTTTGCTTATCACTTTAAGTTTTGGTACATAAAAAAATATCAGGTTGTGAATAGTATATATATAATAAGTATGATGGATGACCTAGCAATTCTGTAGGTAGAGAGTGAAATATTGCATGTCGTTTTACTGGTGTGTGTTATTTTTCAAACTTAACTCTTGCTTATTTTTTAAAGAGTTACCTTCCTTGGAAACATTAATTATATGGCATCTTTAGCGCTCTAATGTGAACAATTCATACTAGATTTTTATGAAAATCATTCAAGAGTTATGCCACTTGGCAGTTTTAGTTATAATGGAAATCACGTTGCATTTGCTCTGAAGCCTTCATTTCTCTAAGAAATTAATAAAAAGGTTTAAAGAACAAAAAAAAGGTCATTTTTATATATAGTTATTGTCCTTTTATCTGGGAAAGATAAAATATATTCAATTTCATTTTAGTATATTTCTTTTTCCTAAACTTGATTGACGTTCAAAAACAATTACTTAGTATTTCTATCTTAAAGAATGGAGATTTTTATGAGTGTAGACCTTTTATAAACTTACTGAATCAAGATGACAGTGGTGAGAGTGCATGGGAAGTGGACTAGCATGAGTTTTGTTTTGGATTGATATTTTGTTTCGAAAGACGAAAGAACTGTTTGGGAGTTTTTCGAGTGAAATGTACATAAATCCTGCCCTTAAACAAACAAAAATAAACAATATCTATAAAAAAAAAATAGAGGTTAAAAAAATTTGTTGTTACCATTTCTGAACTTATTTATGATAGATAACACTGATATTAAGATTCATAAACTTTAATGATAGTAACGCATATACATGTGACCAATGAATAAATAACAGAATTTTTCTTTTTGACAATGTTTTGTACTAAGCATTCTTGTATAACTTATAAGTACATAAAATCATAAATCTTTTTCTGGTATTCATTACTATTGCATATTTATTGAAAAACAAGTATATCTAAAAAAAAAAAGCCTAATTAAAACAAAATGGCTGTTGTTTATTTTTAGGTGGGACCAGGAAGTCGCAGAATACCAGTTCAGGCTATGTGAAGGAATACATAAAAAAGAGAAATCTCATTCTGACATTCGTTGCCTCATTGATAGATTCTATGATCACATGGCATAATCCATTAGACAACCCAGAAAGGAAATTCCCTGATGATGATAAAGTGACATTGTGGTTAAATCAGCCAATCATTGAGAAGACATGGAGAGAGCATGTAAGGCTGTCATGGGATATTTCTCCTCTCCTAGCTGTTTATCTACCTCTTAGGTAAGACATGGAGAGAGCATGTGAGGCTGTCATGGGATATTTCTCCTCTCCTAGCTGTTAATCTACCTCTTAGGTAAGACATGGAGAGAGCATGTGAGGCTGTCATGGGATATTTCTCCTCTCCTAGCTGTTTATCTACCTCTTAGGTAAGACATGGAGAGAGCATGTGAGGCTATCATGGGATATTTCTCCTCTCCTAGCTGTTTATCTACCTCTCAGGTAAGACATGGAGAGAGCATGTGAGGCTATCATGGGATATTTCTCCTCTCCTAGCTGTTTATCTGCCTCTTAGGTAAGACATGGAGAGAGCATGTGAGGCTATCATGGGATATTTCTCCTCTCCTAGCTGTTTATCTACCTCTTAGGTAAGACATGGAGAGAGCATGTGAGGCTGTCATGGGATATATCTCCTCTCCTAGCTGTTTATCTACCTCTTAGGTAAGACATGGAGAGAGCATGTGAGGCTGTCATGGGATATTTCTCCTCTCGTAGCTGTTTATCTACCTCTTAGGTAAGACATGGAGAGAGCATGTGAGGCTATCATGGGATATTTCTCCTCTCCTAGCTGTTTATCTACCTCTCAGGTAAGACATGGAGAGAGCATGTGAGGCTATCATGGGATATTTCTCCTCTCCTAGCTGTTTATCTGCCTCTTAGGTAAGACATGGAGAGAGCATGTGAGGCTATCATGGGATATTTCTCCTCTCCTAGCTGTTTATCTGCCTCTCAGGTAAGACATGGAGAGAGCATGTGAGGCTATCATGGGATATTTCTCCTCTTCTAGCTGTTTATCTGCCTCTTAGGTAAGATTGACTAAAAAAACACTAAAGACATGAATTGCAGATCTGATTTATGTTGGTACTTGAAGCTAGCCCAAATCCAATATGACAACTAAAAAATCATGTCAATCGGTTTACATCCAACATGCAATTTTACTGTCATTAACAGCCAGAGAAAACACTTGATCTTGTGCAATGCCAAAATATAGGTATGGACAAAATGTAGGAATATGAATCTTCAATCGATCATTTGGAATTAGCTCTTGATTAACATATCTCTGTAAAATAGAGCTAACAGCTGATTGGTCACGGGGCACTAATCAAAATCTGTGTTTCTTGAAGAATTTAAAAAAAAAGACTTCAGTCTCTTGAAAGTAGAAACGATTGATTTCATTGAGGAAATACATTATCTTGTTAAAGCCCCTTTAAAGATTCTGTCTTTCAAATTGAAGATTTACCAGGTGTTTATTTCTGTCTGTAATTTTTTTTTATTCAAATTGAAAATTTGCCAGATGTTGGTTCACTTCTTTCCTCAAATTTAACTGTTTCAAATTTTAGATTTACCAATTCTGCAATGGTGAGTCGAGAAGTTCGGAGGTTAGTTAGGTTAAATCCTGGTGCTGTTAGTCACATTCCAGAAGCTGTACATTTCCTAGTTACTCCTCAGAGTTTAGAGGCAGAGGCAAAAGAGGTCAGTATATTAAACTACTTTGACTATAAGGTGTCTTCAATGTTATTCTACATCTCTAAACATGTATGGAGATTTGTACTACATTTCTACCAGTTCCCATACCTATTTTTTGTACTTGAAAAAAAAAAAAATTCAGGATATTTACAAAAATGTAACATTTTTTTGTTGACAATGTTTATGGTATTAGCTGGGTATAATACATACTCATAAACTTTCCTTTCAACAGAGATTCCCTTACGTTTTATATAGATAATATGTAGTTTTCCCTCTAAATAATGGATATATTATATGATGAAAACATTAACATTAGCACTATCACTTTTACTGCACCAATTTAAGAATATAATTCATGTTTCTCCATTTATGCTTGAAGCTTAAATATTTGTAAATCCTAAATCTTAAGCCATGGTGTCATAATTGTCATTAAGGCCGACATGGGAAGAAGGAAAATGGCTTTAAAATAGAGTAACTCAAAATCACATCCCTGCCAGAAAGACACATATCAAAAGTTTATATTGCATAATGAAGAACATCTTGAAAAGCATTTACTTTATGCTGTTTTCTATTGTGTCGACAATCAAAGCTAATTTGTACTTTTATTTTTACAGATAGTGCACATATTGACCTGGTGTAAGATTTCTCCAGTAAATGCACTGTCTTACTTCTCCAGACAGTATCCACCTCATCCTCTGACTGCTCAGTATGCTGTTAGAGTATTAAGAACTCATGAACCTGTAAGTGTCTGTTAAAGAGGTTTAAATGCTACTATGTAACTTCTTGGCAGGTAAAGATCAACAGAATAATGTTAATGCATTGTTTATGAACACAAATAAGTGTACCCATGTTACCTGACATATTGTTTACCTAACTGTACCCTCGGAAATGGGGGGGGGGGGGGGGGGGGGGAATTTTTGCTATATGCAATACACAAGGTGTTAGGATGTGCCACTGGAATAGGTCACTTTTTCCAGCTTGAAAATATGTGAATAAGTGGGGAAAACTTCAGAAATATATTAAAAGGTTGATAAAGTTCCAATTACTTGAAAAGCCCTGTCATTTTTCACAGCTGGAAGTCTTGCAGTAAGTAAACATTACTCACAGATTTTTAGCCTTAGTTTTAAGATCTAAATTATGTGGAAAGGGTGGGGTAACAGAACCCCAGCAACACCCCTATCAATTTTAAAGTATTGAAGTGCCCCCATCCAATTATTATCAACTATCTGTTTGCCAAATACTTATAGAGGTGAAACAGAAACTCACATTTCACTTGGTAATTTATTTAAGATTGTATAAGCAGTTTGACAGTAATAAGTTGTAACATCACTTTTGTGACTAGTTTTTATACGCCCGGGACGGGACGTATTATGGTATACCGTTGTCCGTCCGTCTGTCCGTCCGTCGTCCACACTTCGGACAATAACTCAAAAACACTTTCACCAATTTCCAAGAAACTTTGGTGAATTGTTTATATCTATTGACGTAAGCTCCCTTTCGTTTTTTTTTAATTTCAGATTTTAAGTTTTGGATTTATGGGGCTTTATTCATAAAAAAGGGGGGATTTTCAACACTTCGGACAATAACTCAAAAAGGCTTTCACCAATGTCCATGAAACGTTGGTGAATTGTTTATATCTATTGACGTAAGCTCCCTTTCTTTTTTTTTAATTTCAGATTTTAAGTTTTGGATTTATGGGGCTTTATTCATAAAAAAGGGGGGATTTTCAACACTTCGGACAATAACTCAAAAAGGCTTTCACCAATGTCCATGAAACTTTGGTGAATTGTTTATATCTATTGATGTAAGCTCCCTTTCGTTTTTTTTAAATTTCAGATTTTAAGTTTTGGATTTATGGGGCTTTATTCATAAAAAAGGGGGGATTTTCAACACTTCGGACAATAACTCAAAAAGGCTTTCACCAATGTCCATGAAACTTTGGTGAATTGTTTATATCTATTGATGTAAGCTCCCTTTCGTTTTTTTTTAATTTCAGATTTTAAGTTTTGGATTTATGGGGCTTTATTCATAAAAAAAGGGGGATTTTTAACACTTCGGACAATAACTCAAAAAGGCTTTCACCAATGTCCATGAAACTTTGGTGAATTGTTTATATCTATTGATGTAAGCTCCCTTTCAATTTTTATTAATTTCAGATTTTAAGTTTTGGATTTATGGGGCTTTATTCATAAAAAAAGGGGGATTTTTAACACTTCGGACAATAACTCAAAAAGGCTTTCACCAATGTCCATGAAACTTTGGTGAATTGTTTATATCTATTGATGTAAGCTCCCTTTCAACTTTTATAAATTTCAGATTTTACATTTCCGTGTTATGAATTTTTATGCTTAAAAAAGGGGGGATTTTCCAATTTTGGGACAATACATTTAAAGCATAAAAGACAAGTTAAAAGAGCAACGGGCGTATCATGCGCTAAAGCGCAGCCCTTTATTGTAACTGTCTGACACTTACTGCTACCTGTTTTACAAATAGGTATGCTAAGTGTTACAACATTAGCCTTCTTTTTAAAAATAAAGATTGAGATAGATATATAGACAAATCTCCCTCTGCTGTTGGGTTGTGAAAACTTAGTAGTATCGTCATTAAGAATCTTATAACTACAAACAAATTTTGTCTCTTAGTATTCTTATGATATTCTTGTCATTTTAATAATGCTATGTCTACTTCTATATTTTTCAGGAATCTTTATTGTTTTACATTCCACAACTTGTTCAGGCATTAAGGTTTGATACTGTAAGTATAGCGGATAGAACCTAGATTTGGGAATGCAACAAAAAATACTTCATAAAAAGGCCAAAATTTAAACAATATTTAAAAAAAAATCATGATTATGGTATATAAAAATGATGACAGGAATTACCATATATATTAGACAGTACAGCAGAATAAAAGAGTAGAACAAATTACCAAACTCCAAGGTAAATTATAAAAGGGGAAGTCCATAAAAACATACACAAATCAAACATTGGACTTAATTAACCAATAAAACAAATATAAAACAAATGAAACAAAACTAACAGCACATGGTCTAGAAAAAATGACTTGGTACAGGAACAAAATGTTTTGGGGTTAAACCAGTTCTATGTGCATACAAGTCTCTTGTTTTTATAAGGGATGAGATTTTATTATTTAAAGTTTATTTTAATTCTGTGTCTTTAACAGTTTAAATTTTTCTTTATGATCGTTGAATAATCAAGTTTTGGATTTGTTCTTGTTGAAAGAAAAATTGCCATTGTTGAAACCAGTTGCGATTCCATTACTTAATTAAACCAATAATTCTTTGTTTTCATTGTCTTAATCATAACTTTTGTTAACAGGAACTTATTATTACAAATGTTGAGAATAATTTAGTTTATATTTGATTACTTTTTTCCAGATGGGTTATGTGACAGATTTTATTTTATGGGTATCAAAGAAGTCTCAGTTACTGGCTCATCAGTTATTATGGAACATGCAAACTAACAAATTTACTGATGAAGAGGCTACAATAAAAGATGGTAAGTCGTTAGTATTGGGTATGAGTCATGGTAATCTGTTTGACTGTATTATCCGCAGATGGTCCTTAGAACTGTTTGTTCAAGACTGATGGTTTTAATATGATTTTAAACATCTTAAGCACTGTGAAGTAACTATTATTCACTGGATACCAAATTTTTGTGGGATTTTGTAGGTACAAATAAACTGATAATTTAAGAGTTGAAAGAAGTGCACATATTATAAAGGTGTGTACACGGACTTTGCAAATCCACCAAAATCAAATACATAGTAAAAACAAGTTTTCAGTTAATGTACAAAATTTGGTACAAACAAAAACAAATGACAGCTACTCTTGCAGTTTTGTTCTTGTTTGGTGAATTGTTATTATTTAGATTTGCAGTCACTGTTCTATCAAAAACCTTTTCTTATTCTGTGTAATAATACTGAATTTCAGAAGTTTATAGTTTGAATTGCATATGCTTATTTTAGTATCAATATGTTGATAAATCATATGTAAATTACACATACATATGTTGAATACATTTGAATTACACCTATGTTCATAATGTGTGACACTGTATTTATAGAGGATATTGGTGATTTGTTAGACACACTGATGGATAATATAAAGAAATCTCTGTCAGGACCAGCATTAGAGTTTTATGAGAGAGAGTTTGAATTCTTTGATGAAATTACCTCAATATCGGGTAGAATCAGGTAAGGATAAATAAAAGAGGGGTGAAAGATACCAGAGGGACAGTCAAACTCATAGATAGAAAATAAACTGACTGTGTCTGACAACGCCATGGCTAAAAAATAAAAAGACACACAGACAACTAATGTGGTTTAACACCATTTTAATTTATGTTATTTTTGAGGATCAATTCTTGTTTTCCTGTATTTGATTAAGGGGCATGTGTTTACCATCTTTTCACAATGACAAGGTCTTAAATTATAAAAAAAATATGGAAATAAATATATTAAGTAGCTTCATCTAGATAACTTTTGAAAAATTTTAATTTACATTTTGATAATACAAAAAATAATCATATTAAGCATATCAAATTTATTAAATACAGACATAAAGTGTGTAATTATACCCCCGCTTTGAAAAAAAGGGGGGTATACTGTTTTACCTCTGTCTGTCCTTCCATCAGTCCGTCAGTTCGTCAGTCCATCCGTCCCATGAATATTTTTCGTCACATTTTTCTCAGGAACTACACTACCAGGATTTCTGAAATTTGGTTTCAGGCTTGATATAAGTCAGCTATACTGTGTGATGCGTTTTCAGATTCATCACTCGACAACTTCCTGTTTACCGAACACTTGTATCCTTTTTACACCTGATAGCCCAGTTGAAAATTTTTCGTCACATTTTTCTCAGGAATTGCACTACCAGGATTTCTGATATTTGGTTTCAGACTTGATATAAGTCAGCTATACCGTGTGATGCGTTTTCAGATTCATCACTGGACAACTTCCTGTTAACGAACACTTGTATCATTTTTACACCTGAAAGCCAAGTTGAAAATTTTCGTCACATTTTTCTCAGGAAGTACACTACCAGGATTTCTGAACTTTGGTTTCAGACTTGATATAAGTCAGCTATACCGTGTGATGCATTTTCAGATTCATCACTCAACAACTTCCTGTTTACCGAACACTTGTATCATTTTTACACCTGATAGCCAAGTTGAAAATTTTTCGTCACATTTTTCTCAGGAACTACACTACCAGGATTTCTGAAATTTGGTTTCAGGCTTGATATAAGTCAGCTATACCGTGTGATGCGTTTTCAGATTCATCACTCAACAATTTCCTGTTTACCAAACACTTGTAAGATTTTACACATGATAGCCAAGTTGAAAATTTTCGTCACATTTTTCTCAGGAACTACAATACAAGGATTTCTGAATTTGGTTTAAGGGTCAATATAAGTCAGCTATACCGTGTGATGCGTTTTCAGATTCATCACTCAACAACTTACTGTTTACCGAACACTTGCATATTTTTACACTATTGATATTATCCACTTGCGGCGGGGGTATCATCAGTGAGCAGTAGCTCGCAGTTTCACTTGTTTAGTATAGTTTAATTGTCAATTAGAGATGTGCATATATTGAGCATTGTAACTAATAAACATAAACATTGTGTTGTTTATTTCAGACCTTTTCCGAAAGGCCCAGAGAGGAAGAAGGCTTGTTTAGATGAATTAAAGAAAGTCAAACTGAGACCTGGTACACATTTTACACTTTATTCCTTTAATATAATGTTAACTGGCAACTTCTTTTTGGTGGTCTTGTAGTTTTCTATCCTGAATTAAAAAAAAAAATCATACTTCATGAATATTCAGGAAGAAAACAAATTGGTTATTCCAGCAAATGAGCCAAAAAGAAAGAAGGTTGAGAATTTGACTGCCACCGGAAAGAGAGCTTCATTTAATAGTGACATCATTTTGGCCTTTCAATATTACATCTAAAGAACCATTAAAAATTTGTTGCATAGGTATTTCAATATATAGGGAACTTGGTCCTCTTTCTGCAAAAGGCATCAGATTGATGTTCTGAAATCTTAACAGATGTGGATGGAGGCATCACCACCTTTAAGCATGGGTTTTACTGCATAATTACACCTTATGTAAGAATCCTGGGTTTTGATTGGTTGATAGCCAGTCTATTTTTCTCCAATTTACTATTATCAAATGAATATCGTTCATTTTTTAACGCTGCCGGGGTTTATGCAAAAGGGATAAGCCTTTTTTACCCTTTCTTCCGTGGTATTTGCCAAAAAATACTCTATCCGACTGGACGCTTGTAACATCACAATCATCACTGCGTTTTTTAAATTTAACATTCGGTGTAATTAAACAGATATAGCATGTTCTTGAGGGGCATTTGTGAAAAATACCAGTCTTGAGAATGAATTTCCCTCGCCTTACGGCTCGCGAAATTTGAATTTGAATACTGACTCAGTATGTATTAGGTAATAAAACAGTTATTGAATGTGTAACAGTGCAATAGATCAAAATATATTTCCCTCGGTATGAAGATCAGCTCATTGTTCTATTGCCCTCAGCCAATTATTAGGTCAGAGACCACAATTGTCATCCCTTGATTTTCGTTGTCCACAAATATAGTCCCTAGTGTTGACAGTGGGTTACTTGCCAATATTTTTTATACCTCTCCCAAATTTATTTCTCGATGTTTTATGCCTCAAATTGCAAGTAGGGGGGTAAAATTACACTTAAAAAAAATTTGGGTTCAGAATTTTAAAGGAAAGTAGTGATTTGGTTCAGCTGAAAAAGGTTAAAAATTAGCACTTCAGAAGCTGTCAAAAGATTTCAAGACGCCCTTAACATAAAATTGTCCATATTTTGAGTTAGAGCCGATGAAGTTTTCTATAATTTTGATATAATTTGTCCCAACACACTGTAAAAATTTCATTGAGAATGCACAAGTGGGATTTTTTAATTTTCATTTATGTTCTAAAAGAAATGCACTACGAATTAATTGTGGTCTCAGACCATATTTTGATCTATTACATAGTTCCATATTAAATAATTGTATAATATTCAGCTTATACCTAAATTCCAGACATAAGTGGGGAAATTTCATCTGCAATCAATTTTTTTTAATTTCAGGATGTTATTTACCATCTAATCCTGAAGCTATTGTGACAGACATTGACTATAATTCTGGAACTCCCATGCAAAGGTGATTACACTTAACATCACATTATTTGTTAGAAGATATTTTTTTAAATTCAAAATGTTCAGTTTACAGCTACATTGTACTAGAAGATAACATGGTGACTATGTCTTAAGGTCAATTGACAGCCTAAAGAACAATATTTGATGGTAACACTGCATTTGACCTCTTTTTCCATGTGAAAAAATGACAGCACACAATTTGCTACAATAAAAACAACATACCCATATAGACTGCATACATTACTGAAAACAAAAATCAGATAATATTCTTGAAAAAGTCAGAGATTTCAGGTGTACCGAAAGGTGTCCTTAATAGATGTATTTCCAATTTAAGTATGTAAATGGCAGACAAACCTATTTGCAAACAAGTGTAAATACGTCCATGTGTTCTGCATGGAGAAAAGAGGAGGAATAGGTCAGAGAGACCTACTAAGTCATGACAAAAAAAAAAACAAGCAACAAAGGGTATGATCTTGATTTTTTGAAACTTTTGCATATGTTATATGTATTGTCTGCTGTTTTTTTATGCTTCAACATATCACATGTCAAAAATACCACCAGTTTTGTAGATATAATTTTTACAGGCCTGAAATCTATTTTACAAGCCTGCACCTGTTGGCCTGTGGTTAAGCGTGAAGACTGTAACATGCTATTATTTCTAAATATTTTGCATGGAATTATTTTTCAGCGCTGCTAAAGCTCCTTTCCTGGCAAATTTCAAAGTTCAGCGATGTGGTGTAAATAAGTTAGAGGAACTTGGCCTAGGTCACAACATCAATGTTAGCATGGGAAGTGAATATTGGCAGGCTTGTATATTCAAAGTGGGAGATGATATAAGACAGGTGAGTTTGTGTAGTTTTATGTAATTCAGTACAAGACATTGTCTTAAAAAAACATGCCATATGGTAAGCAAATAAAAGGCTTCAACATGACAAAATGTGAAACAATTCAAAAGAGAAAACTATCAGCAAGATTTATGACAAAACAAGGGAAAGAAAAACAAATGTGTTCAACAGACAAATTTTGATAATGCACATATAATTAAAGTCATAAGAAACCTCAAATTAAAAAAAAATGATGCATATGTTTTTTTTATAACACAATTGATAATTTTCATTATAAAACTTATGTACATATACTTTTTTCTGAAGAAAAGTCTTTAATTTGTTCATATTTAGAAGAAGTTTTCTTTATTTTAATTGCTTCCTTCCAGAAAGCAATTCCCCGACATATTTTCTGTATGCAAAGTGACCTCAGTGTGCCCCATCTCATAAAAATCCTGTGATCGCAATACGCATGGATGTCCTTAAAATAAACTATTATCTGATTGTACATGTTAAACACGTGCTCAACATCCATGCTTTTTATACGACCTCAAAAATTGAGAAATTTTTTGGTTGTATATTGGTATCACGTTGGCGTCGACGTCTTTACTCTCACTTTAGTTTAAGTCAATAGAAATCTATGAAATTTAAACACAAGGTTAATGACCATAAAAGGAAGGTTGGGATTGATTTTGGAAGTTTTGTTCCCAACAGTTTAGGAATTAGGGGCCAAAAAGGGCCCAAATAAGCATTTTCTTGGTTTCACATTATCACTTTAGTTTAAGTCAATAAAAAACTACGAAATTTTGACACAAGGTTTATGACTACAAAAGGAAGGTTGGGATTGATTTTGGGAGTTTGGGTCCCAACAGTTTAGGAATTATGGGCCAAAAAAGGGCCCAAATAAGCATTTTTCTTGGTTTTCACACAATAACTTTAGTATAAGTGAATAGAAATCTATGAAATTTAAACACAAGGTTTATGACCATAAAAGGAAGGTTGAGATTGATTTTGAGAGTTTTGGTTCCAACAGTTTAGAAATAAGGGGCCCAAAGGGTCCAAAATTAAACTTTGTTTGATTTCATTAAAAATTGAATAATTGGGGTTCTTTGAAATGCCGAATCTAACTGTGTATGGAGATTCTTAATTTTTGGTCCCGTTTTCAAATTGGTCTACATTAAGGTCCAAAGGGTCCAAAATTAAACTTAGTTTGATTTTAACAAAAATTGAATTCTTGGGGTTCTTTGATTTTTCACAATATTGTGCAATAGCAAGAAATTTTCAATTGGAGTTATCTTTCTTTGTCCAGAATAGTAGTTGAATCAACTTAAATCATTGTTTTATACAACATACAATGTATATATTTACTTTTACTACCAACTGATAAATTAAAACAATCTTTACCATTCAGTGATAACAAGCACTATTTTTACATTTTAATATTTTATGATGTATTTAAATGAGTAGTTGTTGTTGCAAACTCCATTAGAAATTTGAATTGAGATCAGTTTTGGAATCAGGGAAAGGGGGATGTGAAAAAAAAATTGGGGGGGGGGGGGGGGGTTCAATTTTTCTCATTTTAGATTTCATAAATAAAAAGAAAATTTCTTCAAACATTTTTTTGAGAGGATTAATATTCAACAGCATAGTGAATTGCTCAAAGGCAAAAAAAAGTTTTAAGTTCATTAGACCACATTCATTCTGTGTCAGAAACCTATGCTGTGTCAACTATTTAATCACAATCCAAATTTAGAGCTGAATCCAGCTTGAATGTTGTGTCCATAATTGCCCCAACCTTTCAGGGTTCAACCTCTGCGGTCGGATAAAGCTGCG
The DNA here is from genome assembly GCA_019925275.1 of Mytilus edulis. Taxonomy (NCBI): domain Eukaryota; kingdom Metazoa; phylum Mollusca; class Bivalvia; order Mytilida; family Mytilidae; genus Mytilus; species Mytilus edulis. Next base: position 17,484,183 of record CM034360.1, on the reverse strand, counting down.
CCCTGCGGAGCATCTGGTTTGTTGATTGTTGACAAACAGGTGACAATCGTTAAACTTTGGCTTCAAAACACGAACTTTAATTACCTGCCATATTTTCACAACAACACTGACCGATTGAAAAAAAAATTGACGATTATACGAAATTTATGCGAAAAAAAATGATAAAATCGTGCACAGAAGACTAAGTTTATAATGTTTGTATGCATTGGTTCAAGAATTGGAATAACATTATTTGTCACCGGTCACTTGTTTCATATGACTTTAAGTGTTATTTTTGTATTTCAGGATACTCTAGCAATTCAGTTTATAGAGATGTTTAAGAATGTATTTCAACAATCTGGTCTGGAGATATTCCTGAAACCATACAGGGTAGTACCTACAGCTCCTGGGGTAAGTTCATGAGTTATTTAATAGTGTATGCATTACTGTAATTTTGACTATAATGCATATTCTACATATCGGGTACTCTTTTAAAAAAGGTTTGGCAATATCTATGATTAATGTTATTCTTTTATATTGCATATTACAAATTTAAAACACCATTTATAACAAAGAGTATGATATAAAGACATGATAAATGTTTCTGAACTCTCTAAACTTAGTATAAGATTTTGTTGGTATACTTAAAAATAGTTTGCAATATTAGGATAAACCTAACTTATACAGATTTACACAGTGAGTAAAAAAATATAATATTTGGTTCGAAGATTTAAAATTATGACTTGAAAAATATAGAATCGGGAGAGTGGGATCATGTATAACATGAAACAGTTGTTGTTTATTAGGGTCACTATCAGAAAAATTCGTAAGGGTTCCACGGAACCCAATGTCTCGCCTACTTTTGCTGTTAATTGCAGACTCAACAAAAATGAGGAAAAACATCAATAAAAATTTCCCTCTCGATACTGTCGTTTGATTGAAAGAAGCTTCCAAGTTTGGTAAAAAATCCAGGATAGTTTATGAATCTAATAAATGTTTTATAAACTTTAACTGCAGACTGTATGCAATGTTAACTGGAAGAAAAACTAAGTCCATTTATAAGTAAAATACGGAAAAAGTGAATTTTTTTTTCACAAAATTTACTTCTGAATAATATCTTATGATCAGAAACAAGCTTATGTCTAAGTTTGGTAGAAATCCAGGATAGTTTAAGAACATTATAAAAATTTTAAAAACTTAAACCACAGAGTGAATGTTTTGTTTCTGGCCAAAAAAATAAGTCCATTTATAAGTAAAATACGGAAAAGTGGAAATTTATTTTTACAAAATTTTCTTCTTGATACTATCTTATGATCATAAACAAGCTTCTGTCCAAGTTTGGTACAAATCAAGGATAGTTTATGAAAGTTATTAAAATTTTAAAAACTTTAACCACAGAGTGAATGTAATGTTTCCTCGCAGAAAAACTAAGTCCATTTATAAGTAAAATACGGAAAAAATGGAATTTTATTTTTACAAAATTTACTTCTGGATACTTTCTTATGATCATAAACAAGCTTCTGTCCAAGTTTGGTAGAAATTCAGTATAGTTTAAGAAAGTTATTAAAATTTCAAAAACTTTAACCACAGAGTGAATATTTGTGGACGCCGCCGACGACGACGCCGACGACGACGGAATGTAGGATCGCTTAGTCTCGCTTTTTCGACTAAAGTCGAAGGCTCGACAAAAATACATGTGTTTCATGTGTACATAGGCATTTGAAAGTACTTTTCCTGGATTCTATGCATGATTAATGTAGAAATCCATTGTTGGGAATCTGAAAATCATAATACAGTTAAAATATGTATAAATAGCGATATCAACAAATTGCAGTAATGAGTTGCTCAATTCAGGTGGTTGTTTCAACAGATCTGACTGTATGTTGATAATACTCTATTGCAGTGTGGTGTGATAGAAGTGGTACCAGATAGTAAGTCACGTGATCAGATAGGTAAAGAAACAGATATCACTTTACACCAGTATTTTATACAGACCTATGGTGAAGAATACTCATTAGAATTCCAAAATGTAAGTTATAGGTATACATGCAGGGTTTACAAAAGAAATTAACAATTGTTAAATCTTAGGGTATTGCAAATATAAAATATTTGAAAGAGGCCCATTAAATGAACAAAGATTTATAAATGAATTTTAAATATGAAATATGAAGATAACACTAAACTGAAGGAATTTCTAGTTTTGATTCAAAATCTGTCTACTCAAGAACCAAGAATTCTAATGTCCCAAAAATTTAATTAATTTAAAGCAGTTTATGCAGACGCAGACTTTGACAAAACCATGAAATCAAATATCCACAAAATTACAATTTTCCTCAATCCATGAAAATTGGAACTCACCAAAAATAAATAAATCTTGATAAAGTTTGTATGGCTTTTTGTGCAACTTCTTGTTAATTTTGTAATTAATTATACATATCAAAAAATTAATTATTTTTAACAGGCAAGGCATAATTTTATTGTAAGTATGGCTGGATATAGTATTGTCTCTTACTTACTACAATTCAAAGATCGACATAATGGGAATCTAATGTTGAACAAGCAGGGTCACATGATACATATAGACTTTGGATTTATGTTTGAGAGCTCTCCCGGAGGAAATCTGGGCTGGGAACCAGATCTAAAGTTAACAGACGAAATGGTTATGATTATGGGAGGTAACATGGAGGCACCACCGTTCCAGTATTTCTTGGAATTATGTGTTCAAGGATATTTAGCTGTTAGGTATGTATATTGTTTTTTACTAATGTTAACTTTAAAATTAATTTTCAAGTAGATTTTAGTATTTACAATGGGTTTTTGGAAAATGTTTCTTTCTTTTATAAATTATTCATGCATTTATTGAGAATCACAAATTTAATTTATGTTCTTGATAATGCAGAATTTATTTATCTTTGTAACAAGTCTGAATAGTACACAGTATAAAGTAAAAATCAAACAAGTTTTTTTTTACCATTGTTCAGCAGTGTTTGATATTGTTAATTTTGTTATAATTTGAAGGTAGTCATAATTTCCTAAACAAAATATATTCCTTATTGCTATGATTAGACTTCTTTAGGTTTCAGCCCAGAGGTTAATGCCCCACCCCTCCATATCATCAATTGTTAAATATCCTGAAAACTGTTTCAGATCAGTAATCCTGTAACATATATTTTCTTAGTTATGACCAGACATTTCTCTAGAGACTAACACATTCAACAGTTACCAGGCAGCATTGTATATTTTCCAACAATGTACCATGCTTGTCTAAATCAGGTTGAAAATTTTGTTCAGATGTGACTTTTCTTAATTCAGACTATCAATGCAAGATAAAAATTCTCAATAAACATATGTTATTTAATTATTTTATTGCAGACCTTACCATGAAGAAATTGTCTCCCTTGTATCACTGATGTTAGACACAGGATTACCATGTTTCAGAGGACAGACAATCAAACAACTCAAATATAGACTACAAATAGACAAAAGTGATCGCGAAGCTGCAGCTTTTCTGACGGGGATAATAAAGAAATGTTATTTAAGTTTTAGATCAAAGTCTTACGATATGATTCAGTGGGTTCAGAATCAAATCCCTTATTAGCGTACTGTGATAATTGTAGAGTTATAGAGTTTACATAGAACATGTAGAATATTGTCAGAAATTTTAAATAAAGCAAGAAATTAAACTCTGTTTGGTGAAACCAAGGCCTGTGTAAATCCTTTCGGTAAAATAGGAAATTTATTATTAATTTTGACAGAAATTTTAAATAACATTAGAAATATTGTTTACTTTGACAGAAATTTTAAATAACATTAGAAATATTGTTATTTTTTACAGAAATTTTAAGTTATGTTAGAAATGACAGAAATTTTAAATAAGGATAGAAATATTGTTTACTTTGACTGAAATTTTAAATGTTGTTAGAAATATTATTTACTTTGACAGAAATTTTAATTATTGATGTTAGATATACTGTTTACTTTGACAGTAATCTTAAATAAAGTAAGAAATACTGTTAATACATTGTTAATACCTATAATGATGACAGAACAATTAACTTATGTTATGAATATATTTTTTACTGTGACAGAAATTTTAGCTAAATTTAGAATATTGTTTACTTTGACGGAAAATTTTAAAACAGTAGAAATGTATTGTTTACCTAGAATATTGACTGAAATTGTAACAAATGTTAAAAGTATTGTTGACCTAGAATACTGATTAATTTAAGCCAATGTTTGAAATATGATTAACCTGGAATTTTCACAGATTTTGGCATGGTGTCAGAGATAATTTCCTTCTTCAATTGTATTCTCAAGATAAAGTTATGTTAATTTTGTAACATCCCCAATAAAAGTTTTACATTATGTTGTCACATGTGTAGGAAAATTGTTATTTCATGTGATAAATCTTTGTATTTTATTTTTGTTTTTAATTCATATAGTATTTTATGTTGATTCTTTTGTTGTTATGCTCAATGTAAGCGTTTCATGT
>CM034360.1:17424201-17479612 GCA_019925275.1 Mytilus edulis | reverse complement strand
GTGTTACTATAATGACATACTTCTGATATAGGTTTCATAATATTTGTAGTTATAAAAAAAACTCCAAGTCAAAAGGTAATCTATTAAGAGTGCTTGTAAGAGTGCTTGAAATTGAAGAAATTATTTTCAATAAAACATTAAAATTAAACTTTTCATAATAAGAATGTACAAAGCTACGCGATCTTAACCTGTTATCATCCGATGTGCATTACGACATATATAATTTCAATGATGCTCGAGGTCAAACTATTTGACAAATACAAATTATTATGAAATGCTGCTCCACAATAGGATAATGCTGCAATTTTCAATATATCAATATCCGTATGTTCAAGCTAACATCAAATCATTGGCTATTATCTTACCTCCTATACATTTCCAGGAATATGATTGGTTAAAAGCGTCCGCGTGCAAACCGTGTATATTTGATATTAGGTTAGTAGGGAGGCGGGGCTTATCTCATACACGGTTAGTAGTGGAGTTACGTCCCTTTATATTCCTTATTAGGTAAGAAGGGGGCGGGGCTTCTTTCATACACGGTTAGTAATGGTGTTATGTCCCTTTGTAAAACTGTACTGAGAAAAAATCTTAAAAGTTTCAACAGACGAAGAAATTGATGATTAAGATTGAAACAAATTCATAAAACACATTTAAACCTTACAAGTCGTTATTGTTGGCATCTGTTTTTGTAGGATCAATGGAAGTATTTTCTTAGCGCTAACAGTATTGAAGACTTGCTCGTTTTGAGAATCACTAGTCTTAATTTCACACGTTAAGATAGTCGGTAAGATAAATTCGTTACATAGTGTGCTAGTGACGTAATACGGTACATATGCCCTTTGCGGCATAACAGATGAGAATCCATCGATAGCGAGATTGTTTGTCATTAAAGTCTTTATATCAATTATCATTATGTAAAACGAACTTGGAAAATGCTTCGCTCTCACCCCATATGGAATTTACTGACCCCATATATACCGTATTAGGTCACTAGCACACTATGTAACTAATATTGCCCGCGCGGCATACATATATCAAAGGCAATATTCCAGTGGTAGTTATAACATAAACCGTAGTAATGTTGATGCACCAGATTCCTTTTTTAGACAGTTTATGTCTATTCAGTGTCTGCGCGAGAGAGATGTGTTTCTTAATTAAAAATGAGTTATTTGATTTAAAACATCTTTCAAGTTTCAATAACACATTATCCAATTACCGAAGAGACATGGGAACTAGCAGTTCATCAGCAGATGTTTTAATCATAAAATTAATTGTATTAATTCAACTACACGATATGCGGCATATAAGATAACGTAACTAAAATGTTTTTGCATAACTATTTTTTAAGTATTTTTTGGTGTTATTTATTTACAAATGCAAATGAAAACTTTGACATATTTCCAATTTCCATTCTCAATTTAATGGAATTATTTCTTCTCAAGAGATTTTTTGTTCTTGGGCTAAAAACTAGTAGCAAAATAACCTGATTCTGAACTGGATTGATAGGAATAGGATCCACATCAATTTTATTATATATTAAACATAATTCTTTATTATGGCAGTACTTCCATATGAGTGAATAGATATATAGTATGGCAAATATTCCAGTAAAACGTATGTTTAATGAAATGCCCCACTGTATACATATAAATATTGATAACTGTAAGCAAAAAATAAAAAAATCCTAAATATATTTGTACAATGATTTTATAACATGAGAAAGAGATACCAATATGTTATGATAAAAGGAGTAGGTCATTGAATTTGGAAATCTTCTATTTAAAGCTTATATGTAAAAATTAGTGTATAACCATTAGAATAAAACACAAAATAGGAAGTTTTGAAGAAACCTTGTATATTGTATACTTTCAAAACATTTTAATTGAAACCAGGGAAAATTTGTCTTAACGCGGACAAACAAAAAAGAAAAGACATATTTAAGAAGAACATAAGGAACTTAAACACAATGATCAAAACCGGCTAATTTTAATCTTGGAGGGGGGTTGTTTTCTTTTTTAAATTGTATTCTGAAAATTCAATGAATTCAAAATTTACAAACACAATGTATCATTTAAAACATGCATATACAACTCTAAAAAGTAACAAGGCAAACTTGATTTTTCCATTTAATTAGGGACTTTCCGTTTTGAATTTTCCTCGGAGTTCGGTATTTTTGTGATTTTACTTTTTCATGATAGTAAACTAATAGTACCGACATATTGGTAGTTTTAGCACTTTTTATTGCAGCATGCATTTCCAAGGAAAATTTGGATATACACTTGTAGACATTATCAATAAATGTGTAAATCATCAGTCAACAAAGTTTGACACTTCTGAATAAAAGTTTAGTTTTGCTAGCGATTTTATTACAAGCTATATTGTTAAAATAGTTTCTCTAAATCTTACTCAATTTATCCCTATCTGCACCCATTGTATATAAAAAAAAATCAACGTGTGGTTCGTTTGATCTCAGTTCTTCATTGGTTAAAATCCGATTTTGACGTCGAATTTTCTTGTTTTCCTCAGAATTTCCTATTGTGACGGCAATAAATGCTGATGACGTCACGTGGAAAGAACACATCTTTTTGCAGATCAATCGAAAAGCAGGAAAAAATTTGCCTGCTTAAAAATCATTAAAGAAAAAGATACCACCACCAAAATCTCGTGTTATACGATATTTATCCACTCTCGACTGTTAAATTTTAAATATTTAAAACGCTCGCGTTTTAAATTTGAAATTTAACTGTCTCGAGTGGATACATATTTTATCACACTCGATGCAGTGGTAGAATCTATATATATCTGATACTTTTTCAACTATGGACGATTAAGTCATCCATTATGTTATAATTTTATCGCAAGATAAATTAAACATGAATATCAAACCTTCGCAGATTGAGCCGGAGTATCCAGTTCTACACAAACATCGACATGTTGTCCCTTCTTTCCTCTTTGTTCCTCCATTCCTACATGATAATCTGCTACATGAATCCTCTGCAAATTAAATTGAAAAATTGAAACACACATGTTTAAATAGTGCATAAAAATGTTTTTGATTACTTTTACTTTTAATCCAAAAATATACATCAAAAGTTTGTAAAAGGTTTTTTGTGCTTGCTTTTGATATATAATAAATTTAAAAAGAAACAGTTTAGTTTTGGATATGATAAATCTGGATCGATGATATCAGATGAAATGAATATCAAATTGTATTGACATGTAGTAGTAGAAGAACTAGTAGTAACAGTTACACGAATTTGAAATAATATCTTATGAAAGTAAGTACTTACACTAATCTAAAAATAAAAAGGATGCTGCAAAAAAGGTATAAACATTTCTACAAAGGTTTAATACATATTAAGTACACTGAATATGGAAATAATAAGATGGGATACAACTGCCAATGAGACAGCTCTTCACCACCAAAGACCCAATGCCAAAGAAACTCACAACTAAAGATCATTGTATGGCCTTTAAAACTGATCAAAAACCATTACCTGATAATGAGCTATAAAAAAAACACGAAATAATGAATACAAGAAGTTCAAAACAGTGATCGATCAACAAAAACGATAAAAAGCAAAAACGACAACCACTGAAGAACAGGCTCCTATATTAGGAGAAAAGTGTTCATAATATGTCGTGGTTAAATGAGTTTGGTGAAGCCAAACCCGTCCCACGCCAGAACAATAGTCAAACAGCACAAATTCTAAACAAATTATCAAAATCAGTGGAAAAGGTTTTACTCATCAGACTAATAAAAAGCTGCTAAAACAAGTTAAACAGATAATTAAAAAGTCAAATATTGTCTGACACTAAATAGTTTCAAAGAAACATTTACATCCTATTATATGATAGTTGAAAATACCTTCACATTGTTTGCCTAAATATCCCGACTGACATACACATGCATAAGTCTCATCCACATTGAAACATGTTCCGGCATTTCTGCAAGGATTAGTTGTACAAGGTGTTACTGTAAAAGACACGATAAAAGAATGTAAAGTCATAAGAATATTCAAAGGTCCTGTTTATCGGCTATTTATTTGCTGCATTTTCTGTTTTCTTCTAAGGTCTATGGTCAAGGGATAGTAAATGGGCCATGTCACAGATTTTGGTAAAATTTTGCATATTAGTTTGACTCTTTAGATTATATCTGAAAATCAAAAAAAATTATACATTTATCTTTTTTTTTTTTTTTTTTTGTTTTTTTTTTAAATATAACGGATTGAATTCTTTCAAAATAGGTGAACATTTGTATAGGAAGCACGTAAAATCGACGAAAAAAGTTTATAAATTTACCTCAAAATCAACAAATTTAATATTTTTACTCCATAGATTTTATTCAAAAATTATATGTTGTTGATACATAAATTTCTGTTCTATTGATATAAAATATTCATATGGTCACCGACTTCGTTTTTGGTGTAATAACAAATCCGTGACCTTGTCTGTAGTAAATAAACGTAATAAAATGACGATTTAGGGTCAACAACGCGATTTGTTTTTTATCAACAACATATAGTTTTTAAAGAAAAATCTATGGAGCAAAAATTGGAATCAGTGTACACATTTTAGATTTAATATAGTAATCTTAAAAACATATCTCTTCTCCTACCTTCACATCTTTTTCCAGAATATCCCGTGGGACAAATGCATGAGAAATTACTGCTGTCCATGGAACAGCTACCATTATGTAAACAGGGGTTGCTCGTACATTGTGTTACTGAAATATTTAAATTTTTTAAAGGTGATATTTCATAACGTAATAACATTTATCTAAAAAAAAAACCTTCGTGTTTAACCCCTCTATAATCTCTATGCATCTGTTATAAGTCAGGAACCTGTAATTCAGGAGTTGGTGTGTGTTTATCATATTTATTTTTCGTTTCTTGCTTTAAACATAAATCGTGCAGTTAATTTTTCGTTTGAATTGTTTAACATATGCCTTACGATGCTTTTTATAGCTTGTAATGTGGTATTAGGGGATGCTCTCATTGATGAAGACCGGATAGCTATCTTCGGTTGCTAGTTGATATGTCACTTTTGATTTTAGAAATGTCTTATTGGCAATAATGTAATATCTTCTTATTTGGTACAGTTGAATTGACTTTGTATCATCGTACCCAATGGACAGTTTGATAAAATCGGTTATACTCTGTGAGTTTGATGATGATTTGATATAGTTTTTAAGTAAATCTTTATTCACATGAACAATTCTGTCGTGAGCGCAATGACTCAAGGCAATACATACCAATCGCATAGGTGCTTTGTTTTAGATTTGGTAACTCGAACAGAAGACATTTCTTAAGATGTGGAAGTATTTAAGAACAATTGTACTGCTCTATTTACGTCATAATTGACATTTGCACTATAATTATGTTCATATAATGGGCCAGGCAAGTACTGATAACTTGTTTTTTTTCAATATAGATTGTTATAACTTTTTTTTCAAATAAGAAGGTTTTAACTTTGTTTAATGTCAGTGTTCTAGTGAAATACCAAATCAATTTTGTAATGTATGCATTTAACAGATGATAAAAAAACCTCAAAATTTGATTCACCTGCACATGATGATCCAGAGTATCCATTTCTACATGTACACTGACACGTGGTACCTGATACAATTCGTGTTCCTCCATTGTCACATAAAAAGTCATTACACGGATCAACTATGAAAAATATACAAAATAAATTCAACTGTTCCCTATGGGTGCATATTCTGATATGTTCATTGCAAAAAGAATATTCCCAAGAAACTCTATAAATTTATTAAAATTGAAAGAATTAATTATAAACAAAATGTCTGATATATTGTTTAGTGTTGGTGTTTTTGTCTCTTGCGTGCGTTCGTTATAATTACACCTGATTAGATTCCAAAAAAAAACACTTTAAAAATGAAAGGTCAAAAGATGAAAGGTTACTAATGTGAAGTGATGAGAATAGCTTACTTTGGCATATGGGCCGGGGGACTAATAGTTAGTTGATATTGCATGTTTTACAATAAGACCAGTTTGGCTAAGGCAATCTTTGTCTGTGTACTATTAAAGTGAAATATATGGTAAAAATAATTGTCAATAAATATACCTTCACAACGTTTGCCAGAATAGCCCACCGAACAAACACAAAAATAGCTGCCATTAACATTTAAACATGATCCTGAATTAACACAAGGACTACTGCTACATGGGGTAACTGTAAAGTTAAAAAAGATGGATTGGTTAGCTTGGAATTATAAATAGTATTCCTTCATTAGAACAAATATCACCAATTATACACATAATCGACACAAAGTACAACCTGTCTCGAGATTTTTTTATTTTCAATGAGGATTTGTAACCACTGCCTCAGTTGTATAAAATGACTATGATTTTCGACTGCAAGATTTAATTGGTTTCATATGTATGAAGCCACAGTCGAGTATACTATTTCGATATTATACATTGTGTTTACTGCTTTTATGTCAAACATGCAGTATCTTGTAAAAACATAGACGGGTGAACTTGGATGCATCACAAAAAAATCATTTTGAATCCGCATAAACTTCGTGTTCTTATGGAACATGTAGAACCGGTGTTCATGTGAATCTCATTAATATGTTACCGTTTTGAAAATAAATGTAATGTTGTTCTTTTAGTCTAAATCTTCAATATATTTGTCAATCCATTCATTCATGTTTATTGACTTCGTACTCATTTCATCCGTTTTAACATGTTTGAAGGTTTAAATTAGCAAACATTTAAATTGTCTTACATAGTGATGTTAAAAAACCCTTGAATGTACACAAAAGAAAGTTAATGGCTTCTAAAACAACAAATCAATTGAAAAATCCAATGACAGCCTTTTACCAACGACAACCACTGAAGTCCAGGCTCCTGCATTTCGACAGGCACACATAGAAAAACATAGACCAGCCGCAGTAGGAAAACACCGCCGTTTAAAAAGGAAAATTAACAATAGGGAAAGAAAAATTGTCCCTTTTGTCGTAAATCTTTGTATAAAATATCTCATTTGAAATTGAAATATTACAAAATAGGAGAACACTTTCCGCTTCAAACATATCATTACACCTCCAGAAGGTATTTCAATCATGTTTACCTCTCTCAAAAGGCTTTATATGGTTTGCAGCAAGTGCATTTGCAATCAAATTTTTCAAACAATAATTTATCTGAATATCAGTGGTTTACTAAATATCATATTAGTTTTTCGTTTGTTATTCAGGCGGCCGTTGATTTCAATAGTCTGCAATTGTTGTGTCGGTGTTTTTTGTTGGTTGCTAATCATTATATGTTCTTTTCATTATTTAAAGCAGTACTGTGACCTACAGTTGCTAACATTACGCCATATGGTCTTTGATAGATAGTTTTCTCTTTGGCAGTGATATCATAACTCCTTATTGCATATGGTACGTTAGCATCTGACTTAATTTATGTTAATGCCAGATTTACTAGATATAAGAATAACGCATCTACAATTGGCGCTATGACATTTTTAAATTGAACTTTCCCTCACTGATCAAATTAAATGAAATTATTGATTTTAAGCTCATTAAAACTTTGTCTAATACATCTTGAGCATACGAACAAAATGGTAATTGTCTTCTTTGGTTGGTATGTGTTGTCATCTTTGGATTACGGTGTTTTAAATGGTGATTTTAAGAAAAAAATCATTAATCTACATTTAAAACAGGTGTAGTTTGTTTTGATGCCTATGTTGTAAATACAGTTTTTCCTGGGATCATTGTAACCGTAAACAATAACACGATTACAATAACTGTCAGCATATTTTCTAATATCAATTTCAAACATATGTTGTAATATGTACCTTCACACAATTCGCCTGAATATCCATCTGAGCAATTGCATTTGAAGTTATCTCCTGATAAATAACAGGTACCTTTTAGCGAACAAGGTTGATTGCTACAAGGTGTCACTGAAAAATAAAATTAAAGCCAAAAATAATTTGTATATAAACTATATATTGATATAGTGGCTGTATCCCTTTATTCAAACATATTTTTGGAATCTTTGCTCTTCATTTTAGTTATACACAGGTTATAATATTGCTTGTTATATATGAAGAAACTCATAGCAGTAAACCAAGCTTACAGTAAATTAACTTGGTTGTGGAGGTAGCGATAGTATCTTAGGTTATCTTGCTTACTAGCTGAACTATGATCTCATCATTTGCTAAGGTTCTACCTTACATTGGGCAGAGTCAAAAGTTATGCAAAGAAACAATCAGAAGTAGGGGCAGTATCAAAAACATCGTGAAACCAGTTTACCAGACAGTTTACGTATTTATAGAATAACTAATCGAAAAATTCAAATAGAGAAAAATATTCAACGAGTGACCGAACAACACATTAATTCACGAATGCTCGTAGCGCATGAGTTAAATATCAGTGTTGTTCGGTCACGAGTTGAATATTTTTCGATATTTGAATAATATTCTTTTTATTACACTCAGTCTGGCAAATAGCTTTTTTTAAAAGAAATTAATGTAAAATATGTAAGAAACTATATCTTTTTTCTACTCGTTCACAATTTGTTTTGATCCGCCGTTATCGACGTCTTGACAACGCCTATTGTTGTTTAACGTCAGAGAGTGAAATAACCACGTTTATTTTACATGTGAAATTATCGGTTTTTATTTAACTGGGAAATCAATGTAATTCATTGCAACCAATGTAATAAATGTTTGTAATGTTTACTTGATGTCAATTATAATAATAGATTTGGCACATATTAGTACTCAAACGAGATGATTGACCGTAATGGAATATCTGTTTTACAGATGTCGTAACTACCATCCCATCCAATTTTATTATGACCTACCGAATTGGACGTATAACCGAGTTTGAACTAAGATGATTGCGGGTGGCACATGTGTAGCAGGATATGCGTACCCTCCCAATCAAGGGAAATATGGATCTTACTCAGGTCAGTAATGTATGTCTTGAAGTATATTTCATTGAAAAGTGGTATTGTTCTAGTTGCACAATATCTCTATATAGGTATATAATGTTTGTTAAAATTCTTTGACATTTTGATTTTACCATACATTTGCACATAAGTAAATTAATGTTGCCACAATCTTAATATTTAAGGTCTTTTTGATTCGGATTCGTTTCATTTTGGTGCTTTTTTTTTCGAGTACTTCAAGTCTATAAACCCACCATTTCCGTCACGTACTGCGTTCGTCTTTTTACAAATTCTCGATTATTCTTAAGCCGAAGAGAAGTGCTTCGACACAGACATGATTTATCAGATCAATGTCTTCTATTGCCCGTTAATGAATTTTGAAACGACTTAAATATTCTCTAACAACATTGAATACCTCCCAATGTCTTATTGCGATAAATTAATATCTAAATATCAGAGTAAGGCATTCCAACATGCAACATACATTTATACACGTTTTAGAAAAGTGCGATCATTTGCTTTTAATAGTTTTAAGTAAATTGGCCGCAACGTTGATTAACAATAACAAAAGCGTAAACAAAAAGAAAAATATACCTTCACAGTATGATCCAGAGAAGCCACTTCGACATGCACACTGACAAGTTGATCCTGACACGGTTTGTGTCCCTCCATTTTCACAAGAAAAACTGTCACACGGATTAACTGTTAAATATTTTTTATATGTATAAGAGTGTTCAACATTATGTTCAATACTAATCTATCATTGCGTTCGTAGTATTTTATGAACTGGAAATAAAACTTGAACTCCATGACATTTAGATAAATCTTAAGATTCGAGATTCCACTAAATATCTTATAGCGGTTACTTTGTGATATAATCGATATATACTTGTCTCAAGAGAGCAAATTAGTATGTTAAATTTTCAGATTCGACCACAGGTTAACTTTTGACTTGTACATTACAGCTCCTGTGCATTTAAAGTACATATATAAAAAGCAAAGACTTGCAAAAAAGGGGCGAAAGATACCAGAGGGACAGTCAAACTCGTAGATCGACAATTAATTGACAACGCCATTTCAATATTCGATGCAATGTAGTATTTTAGGAATGTAAGTTATTCACTTATTTCCATTATGTGAACTAATTCACTGAAAAGTTACTATAGTTGGCGCTGTAGTTTGTGTGTACTTATATCTGTTCTTGTCAACAAATTATCAGTGCGTTTTCGATTAATGAGTTTGAATATTCCTATGGTATCTTTCGCTTCTTTTTTACCATCAATATGATTTATATTTTAGCAAACAAAGAAAGATACTGCTTGTTATGATAATTTTAGTAAATATAGGACACTAATGATTTGTTATAATTACCTTCACATAATTTACCGGAATATCCTTTGGGACAAGCACACACATAGCTGCTATCAGCATTAAAGCATGATCCAGAATTTTCACAGGGATTACTACTGCATGGGGTCACTTAAGAAGGATTGAAAAGAAAACAGCGACAGTTTAATGTAATGCATACTTTTTTTAAAAAGTAATTGCATAATACAATATAGATTTTATTTACTTAAACGAACACAAAGTATTTTGAATTATGTTTAATATTCAAAATAGATTATTTTGATAATATTATTTTTCGTGTTGATGAAATCCTTATATCAGGTTTATTGCATTCAAGATTTTCAACCACAAGAGGGTCTAAGAGGCCTTTTTCCTCAAACGTGTGAAATCTTAACCTCCGGACTGTTCATTTGCAACGCCCACATACAATTATAATACACCTCTTCATGTTATTACTGACGACCTTGGCTTCGTAACCGATGACCAACTAGAGAATAAAGCCCATCAACTGAAAAAGAACCTTATGAACACCTTTCTAAAGTGCTTCCAACTTTTCTATCTACAGTAATAGATAAAGGCAACAGTAGTATACCGCTGTTCAAACTCATAAATCTATGGACAAAAAAACAAAATCGGGGTAACAAACTAAAACTGTGGGAAACGCATTAAATATAAGAGGAGAACAACGACACAACACTACAATGTAACACACACAGAAACGAACCATGCATCAGACAAAATCCCACGAGAATAACAAATACACCATCAAAACCAAATACATGAATTTGGGATAAACAAGTACCGTGACACGTCTTACCGCAATGTGAATTTACAAACGACGCAACGTTAAAATGTAACACACAGAGAAACGAACTATAATATAACAATGACCATATTCCTGACTTGGTACAGGACATTTTTAAATCAAAAATATTGTCATGAGTTACACTCAACAATTGGTGTCAATCAGATGTGGATTCTCAAAAATTCTTCAAATCTACTGCTAAATCTTAGATCATAACCTCTGCAATTTTACAGAACCATTAAATCCCTTAATTTTCTACGCTTACCTGCTATTTTCTAGCTCAATTAAAAGATCGATCTTGCATTCTCATTAAATAGAGCATTTTCTCTAAATAATGGGAATCTCAGATATACATTTCTGGTTTGGGCTAAATTACACCAAAAAGCCTTGAGTGTGTTAATAAAGGAAACATCTTTGGTTAGCCTGCTTGCTAGCTTAATCGTGAAATCATTAATAGGCTAGTTTAACTACCCTCCTGTCGGAGTGGTCTAGTCCTACACACAGATTGGTTATCTGTGGGACTAGTCTACACTTTAAGGAGGGTATTAATTTTAGTTTATAGCAACTATATGTACTGGATTTATTTGTTTTTAAACAGTTTAAGTAGACGAAAAAAATAAAAAAAAAAAAAAAAAAATCGACATGGTTAGAAAATAATAAATATTTACACCATTACGAAAAAACTCATCATAAATACCAAGATTTATCCCAATTTTATTTTCAATATTTAGAAATTTACCTGTGACGTCACTTTTTGTGGTGTTGAAACATTCGTTTGACGCACAGTTCAAATTTCTTTTTTTTGAACAGGTGTACTGTTGTAGATAAAAGGAAGGCATCCGTTGTTATTTTGTTGTTCATATATTGCAATGTACTATTAAATTATTTGATTTGATGTATTTATCAGTTCATAGTGTTCTTGCTTTTGTATATGCTGTATTACAGTTACTGTCATGTTATGTTGTCATATTAAATTGAAGATTTAACATTCCCATATATCATGTATAAACAGGAGGTTTTGCTAGCCAAACAAACCAGGTTCAACCCATCATTGTTTCACGAAATGTTCTATGACAGGTCAAGAATATGGCGGTTGTTGTAATAAATTGTGCGTGTCTATGTATATTGGCGTTTGTTTTAGTATCAGTTTACTGATTTTGTTCATGCTTTCTTTTCCTCTTATAGTTGATGTGTTTTCTTCGGATTTGTTTTCATATAATCGATGTATGACTATTGAACAACGGTCTATTACTGTTTAATTCATTTATGTGCTGTGCACTCTCTATTAAAAGCAATGATTTTCTACTTGTATTAATGAAAAATATTCAGGTGAATAGTTATCAATGGTACCAGGATTATAAATATTTTTGAACATTGACCATGTGTATTATCATACCAACAATCCATCTGAAGGGACTTAAAAAAAAATACTAAATAGTTTATTATAATTGTTTCATCTAACAAAACAGCTCTATTTATAAATCTTTTAAAACATTTTTTTATCAGTATGATTTGAATCCAATTGGACCTGATAGACATCGTCTTTTATCATTAATTAGGGAAATAAGGAGTATTAATTTGTAATTAGTACCTTCACATAATTTTCCAGAGTATCCCAATGAACACATACAAACATAGCTGCCATTAACATTCAAGCATGATCCAAAATTTACACAAGGACTACTGCTGCATGGTGTTACTGGATAACAATGAAAACAATAAACCATTCAAATGTAAATGATGATATTTTTTACTATGAATTTAATTTATAACAATTTATCAATAGCAAAATTAAATTCGTTATCGATAGTTTTTCAACCGAAACGGTATGAGCTACAATCTTTTCGAAGGGTGATGTGATGGAATTTGACCTTGAAACCTCCTCTCTATTGATCGCTATTTTTTCATGACATTTTTTTATGTTTTTAAAGACTGATAACGGGTCGTACTTTTCCAGTCTCTAGCGATAATTTTATTTTCAAAGAGAGGAGCATTATATGAGATATCATAACACCAGAAGAAAATTATACAACATAGCGATAATGTTAAAAATGGCATCTCCGGTTTATTTCATTACTTCTTTATAAATTTTAAGCATTTACAAAGATTAAATACTATTAACAAATAAAGGTTTTAAATAAGCATATATTTATATTGTTAAATATACCTTCACATGAGTTGCCAAAAAATCCCTCCGAACAATTACAGCTATAGCTGTTTCCTGATATTGAACAACTACCACCATAAAAACAAGGCTGTCTGGTACAAGGTGTTACTGTAAACAACTTAAAAAGTAAACGTCAGCCTTCCTTGTTGCTTAAATTAATCCTTGAGTAGGAACTTAAAAAATTATTCATAGTATTTTTTATGTTTTTCAACGTCATACTTTATTTGATTTTTAACGTTTCTTTAATTGGTGGGTCACTGATATGTCTTTTGTAGACGAAACGCGCGTCTGACGTTATCAGTTATAATATCTAATCAACCAATCGCGTACATCGAATGATATTACACAATCTTGAAAAAAACCGTATTCAGTAATTTATTTTTTAAAAATAAACTTTTCTTTTCAATCCGTAGGAACAGAAAAATTATTATAACAAATATACCGTTTTTATAGAATACTGCCAATCTCCGTTGACTGTTTAATGTTCTAATAAGAAAGCAAGTCGTATAACTAAATTAAATAACATTTTGAATGCAGAGTTTAATACATAAATTGCTGCTCATCTGGCGTTATCATACTGGTAAGAGGCATTTAAAAAAATTACATCACGTAAATAAAATGGTAGCACCTAAAACGTCCACACAAAGCAAATCATACTTTCACATGATGAACCAGAGAATCCACTTCTACATGTACACTGACAGCCTGTTCTTGATACTGTTTTTGTTCCTCCATTTTGACAGGGGTACCCTTCACACGGATCAACTGTGAAATTTATTTAGAAATATAACAATGAGCTCAACCTCATGTGAAAACAAATTTTTATGACTTTACTGTTTTTTATTGTTATTTTAAATTTGAGACCAGATGAAACGTTAAGTTTGAAATTTTGAATTGCTGCTTTTGTCAATGCTCTTCAACTTTGTACGTGTTTGGCTTTGAA
Organism: Mytilus edulis; assembly: GCA_019925275.1. Lineage (NCBI taxonomy): Eukaryota > Metazoa > Mollusca > Bivalvia > Mytilida > Mytilidae > Mytilus > Mytilus edulis. Next base: position 17,465,426 of record CM034360.1, on the reverse strand, counting down.
ACTTGTTTGATCTTAGCGTCACTGATTGATGAGTCTTATGTAGACAAAACGAGCGTCTGGCGTATTAAATTATAATCCTGGTACCTATCTACACCACTGAGATGATGTCACTGCTGGAGGGCGTTTCGTTCCCGAGGTTATCACCAGCCAAGTAGTCAGCACTTCGGTGTTGACATGCATATCAATTATATGGTCATTTTATTAAAATTTCCTGTTACAAAACTTTGAATATTTCGAAAAACTAAGGATTTTCTTATCCCAGGAATAGCTTACCTTAGCAGTATTAGGCACATTTTTTGGGTATTTTGGGTCATCAATGCTCCTCAACTTTGTACTTGTTTGGCTTTCAAACTTTTTTGATCTGAGCGTCACTGATGAGACTTATGTAGACGAAACGCGCGTCTGGCGTATTAAATCATAATCCTGGTACCTTTGATAACTATTTGAACAGTTTGACCTAAAAACGGCTAGTGAAAAATAGGAAAATAGATACTCGATGAATTGTGTTAACCGTCGTATCCCGATGTGTTAAGCTAACTTTAACTTGACGCTAAACCCATTATTTGTTAACATTGAGTTTTAAATTAAAAAAGGGATAGAATATTTATTGTAAATTTTAAACCATGACTTATAAGATTTGTGTTTACATTGAAACCTCACTAGTAACTCACTTTGGCTATCTTCATTCAAATTTTGACAAGTGCGTATATTTTACAAATGTCAATGTTGCTGTTTTGCATATTTCCGTTAAATCTATGTGCTAATATAGATCAGGTCAATGAATACCGTTTCTTTTCGTGTATTCTTATAACAATACAAAAAACATCATGCTCCTTGTATGCGTTTTTTTTAAAATATGGACAGGTATAAGACGGACGACATTTTGTGACAAGCGTTAAAGGTAGAAGAGACTAAAGATAAAGGCAATATTATAACTAACCAAAAGTACTTGCCTGTGTCTGTGTCAGTTTAAAAAAACCAATCATAACTGTATTTTACATCTTACGGTTTTATATAAAAACTCTTCTCGAGAATAATCAAACGGTCATATTCAGACATACTGAGGTATATGTGTGTCTTTTTAAGAAGCCCAACGACATGACAAAATCAACATACCAAGAAACAGATTGAATATTGGGGGCAGTCAGGAGAGGATTCATTCATTTTTTAAAGAGAGTTCCCAACCCGCCATTCAGATGCATTGATCGTTCCAAAAAAGGGCGTCCAACCACCTGGAAACCCCTCCCCGGATCCACAATTGGGCAGCTAAGAGCGATCCAGGAGTTAGAGTCACTGCTTTTTTTAATGTAATGTTTAGAATATATAGATACATGACAGGGATAAAAAAAATACATTCAAGCAAACGAGTGTTTAAAGGATTCTTGTTTGTATCCAAAACAAAAGCGTAATATTTTTTTCGCACAACGGACTGTGTTTTTGGGATGTAGAAGCAGGGGTTTCCAGAAACACCGCTCGTCACACCTGTGGTCAAACTCCATTATTATTCGTAACAATAGATCTTTTCAACTTGCACTTGTTTCAGAAATATAAACTATGAACTATAACAATAGATCTGGGGTGTAATCAATGTAGAAATGTCGCCATCTGAACTGGTACGTTCCAAAAAATAAATAACGTGTTCGTATTTTTCATATACATAACACTATATGATGATATTGAAATTGCATCATCCTTGCAATATAAACAAAAATGTTAAATTATATATTGATACTGTAGAAGTTAACAAAGTTCAATATATTTGATAGTTGACTGAATGATGTGTTTTCATTGTTGAGGGTTGTTTGATTGCCTATTGTTGCTTACATCCACTTCATTTGAATTTCGGTGGATGGCTGGTCATTGAAAATCATACTACATATCCTTATTTAATATTCCAGAATATCCGTCCCAAAGCTACATTTTTATATGGGATCAGAACTGTATTGATTAAAGTGTGCGATTATCTAGAATAATACACGTACAATATAGATAAAACAAAATGGGTAAATTTGTCTCCTTCGCTTATAAATTGTATTTAGTGACAATAATGATCAGTAATTTGTACCTTCACATAATTTTCCAGAGTATCCCTTAGGACAAACACATACATAGCTGCCATTAATATTTAAGCAGGATCCATAATTCACACACGGACCACTGCTGCATGGTGTCACTGAAGCAAAATGGAAAAATAAGCCTCAATGTATTATGTAGTGGTTTCTTATTGTTTGGGTATCATGACCACAATTTATTTTCATTGATACTGTCTTCCTATTGCAAATAGAACCTACTCAGGTTTTCAATTTATTTGATGTGTTTGAGCTTTTGATTTTACTTGGCTTATGTACTTTCCTTTTAGAATTTTCTTCGCAGTTCGGTAATTTTATATTTTTTTTAAAAACTTTTTCAGAAAAAATACCATACATTCGTTATATTGTCAAATTGCTTTAAAACAGCAATCTTAAAATCCTCAAATAATTCATTTTTGTTTCATACTTATTGAAATGAAGTATTATACACCTGTAATGGGCGATTTAATGTTTTCTTTTTAAAATAAACTGTCTTTTTTTCGGTTATAAAAAATATCATTACAATTACATTGGTGTAACGTGTTCAAATTATTTCATTTCTTCTTCAGACATGTTAGATATATTACGATTAATTTACCTTCACATAGTTTGCCTGAATACCCCTTTGAACAATTACACCTGAAACTATGTCCTGAGATAGAGCAACTGCCATCATTTAAACAAGGCTGGTTACTACAAGGTGTAACTGCAGATATAATAAAAAAAATCATCCTCACCTGTAACTACTTGAATTATTCTTTGAGTATCGTTTTTTTCAGATGTTATATCAATTTTAGACCAGAACTTAAATTTTGATGCGAAACATATTATTGGACCTCATTCCTAACAAACTTTTTAAAGTTTTGAATTCTACACATTTTATAGGTGCGGGATCAATATACTATTATTTACCCATCTAACCGTGATGGTTACCAGAAATTCGGATATACCAAACCAGGTACTCCATATCTGAGAAACAGGTAATACATGTGTGTATTATTTCAAATAATCAGTCAATATGTGTTCTACAAGGATCACCACTATTTCACCTTTTATTTGATATCTAAATGACCAAACTGTTAACTTATTTGTTATTCACACGTATGTGTAGAAACAATTTTGATTAAAACACTACATGTACTTTCTGGCATGTTCTTTTTGACCGAGGTCGATTTGGTTGTGTTACATCTTACAAAGTCTATCTGAATCATTTTGAAATGAATTCGACTGACAGCGGTGCTAGGAGTCGTCTCATTTTTGCAGTGAAATTATTCTTGTGCAGTGTTATAGATCGAAATGTAACTTTGAGATGAAAAACAAGAACAAAAACGCCGTACTTTCTTGCTTTTTGCGTGTATTGTATTGAGCATGTACACTTCTTCGTCATGAATGAATACCCTACATTCATTGTTTTTCACTTTAAATCATAAAACAAAACGCTCTATGTATCATAAATATTACATCATGTAAATTTGAGGTAATTTGAGTGTAGTTTACCGATGTTTAAATCTCATCAATCGAATAAGAGGTTAACAAGATCAACTTTCATGATCTTTGAAAATCGCACGAATTCTATAAGGACTGCTGTTGTTCAAAACTTGAGAAAAAGAATGTTGTAATGCTTAAGCTATTGAAATGGGTATCTGACAAAAGACCAAAAATAAGTGTTAATCTTTTATTACCTTAAATAATGTCAAATTTAAATAAGATCGATTTGCATTTCGATTAACTGGTTAATTTACTAATGTGAAAATAAGAATAGGTATTATGAATCGATTATATATCTCTGAAAATATTTAGATTCACCATTTATTAATAATAGTTTGGGAAGTTATTTTAATTTAAGTCATTTTATAAACAACTGCATCCGAAGAAAATAAAACGATATGAGCAACAGAAATTAAAAAAAATACCTTCACACAATGATCCAGAGAAACCATGTTTACATCTGCACTGACAAGTTGTTCCTAATATTGTTTTTGTTCCTCCATTTTCACAAGTAAAGCCGTCACATGGATCAACTGTATTTGTTTGCAGATATCAAAAAGTGCATGATTAAAGAAAATATATGTGAAATATTCCAATTGTTATATGAACTGTTTTAATGTTTTAATTATAAAAAAAGTTACATACAAGTTTCCTCTGAAGCATATGTAGTGGTGGATATGTTTTTTTCTGTTTCATTATGATATAGTCTTCCCACACGGGATGCATAGATTTGTTAAAATTACGATCAGGCAAATGAAAAACCTTGAAATTGTAAATTGATCTGTTGGTGCATTGTACTCATTGATGAAAAGCAAAGATACTACAGGTTTTCAGTTGTATTGTTATCACATTTAAGATCATCGTCACGTGTCTGTTTAATACAAACCTAAACATTGGTTATTTTGTTTCATATTCAAAAGAATTCCTTGCATAAAAATTCCGGAATTTGAATTTACTCTGACAAGAAATGTATTTACATAGAAATTGCAATAATAGTTTAAAAATGATTTCATCAGTATGATATATAACAAACTAAACCTTGATAAAAAAATTGTTTATTTGTTTTTATTAATTTTGTACAAACAGTGTTAGTTATGATCATTTACTTTTACCTTCACATAATTTGCCGGAGTATCCAATTGAACAAACACATAAATAGCTGTCATTAGCATTCATACATGATCCAGAATTTACACAAGGGTTACTGCTGCATGGTGTTACTAGAGGAAAGTTGAAAAATATAACAATTTATTTAGATTTTTTAAAATAATTATTTGCATATATTTATATATATTTATAATAGTTGTGTGTTGGGAAAACACTACATTATTCATATTAACTAAGACAGTATGGGACATTTCTTTGAACTTGAATTTATTGCTAGAGTCCATTTCTTGTCACTACGTAAGATATAATTTGACGTCTGCTTTCTTGAAATAAAGTTCAGCACAAGGAAATCTAACGAGTGAAGTTGATGTACCTTGTTACATGACAAGGCTCGTGCACCATTAGTTTATATTGTCAGTTTGTTTTAGATTAATGAGTTTGACTGTCCCTTTGGTATCTTTCGTCCTTCTTTTATAGGGATCAATTTGTAACTCACACGTGATCATGACATCAAATATAATCACACAAAGAGATCGAAAGGAAAATTACAAATAATAGCGATTATATTAAACATTTAATCTCCAGTTTCTTACATCTCATCTTTATGAAGTGTAGGCCTTGACAAAGAAGAAATTTTGTTTACAATTAAGAGTTGTCATGAGAATATATATTTCTTTAGCGTACCTTCACATGAGTTGCCCGAATATCCCTTTGCGCAAGTGCAGCTATAGCTATTGCCTGATATAGAACAACTACCATCATGACAACAAGGCTGACTGGTGCAAGGTGTTACTGCAAATAATTTAAATATTAAATTTCAGCCTCCCCTGTTGGTTAGATAATGCCTTTATTGGGAAAGTTTTGAAATATTACTTACATGTTAACATGTATTAGGGCGAATCAGAAAATAGGTGTATACCGTTCTGATACTTTCTATCTCAGAAAAAGAAAAATTAACCAGTTAGTTTAATGAAGTGTGACACCAGCTATGCACTTCAACTTCGTACTGTTTTTCCTAGTTTATTTTTTTCAGAGCGTCATTGATACGCCTATTATGGAAGAAACGCGCACGTTGCTTCAACTGGAGTTGGTTGTCTCGCTTTACGGAACGATGACTATAACTAAGTATATAATAGTATACTAATTATGTTAAGATACGCTCAATATCCATTACTTCGTAACATACTGATATGGTTGATATGATAGCTCTCAAATAATTGCTTTTCATCCCGATGAGTTTACAATTTATTTATCGGTCATCGATATAAATATTGGTCGATAAGTCATACTTATTAAGACATTAGCAACAAAATGTTAACAGAAAAAAACCAGCATACCTTCACATGCTGATCCCGAGAAGCCACTTCTACATGTACACTGACAGGTTGTTCCTGATACAGATTTTGTTCCTCCATTTCCACAGGAAAAACCATCACATGGATCAACTGTGGAATTGATTCAGGTATATATCAGGGTATTTTACCCGTTAAGTAATAAAATTCTTTCCTTTTAATTCTGTTTTTTGTTTTCAATTTAAAAAGCTTAAATAAATAAGAATGCTAACTGTGAGCTTAATAAAAAAGATCTTTTGATAACCAAAAATAATATAACTCATAATTTTTTTTGTTGGATACTTATTGTTTTCTATGCTATTTCCATTCATTAAAAATGACAAAGTGATCAGTTATTTGTACCTTCACATAATTTGCCAGAGTATCCTTTAGGACAAACACATATATAGCTGTCATTTATATTTAAGCAGGATCCATAATTCACACACGGACTACTGCTGCATGGTGTCACTGAAGCAAGAGAGAAAAAGAAAAACAGAATCTAATTGTAGCACGTAATTAGTTTGACGTTATATAGAACATTCTTATTTATGATAACAATTTACAGCTAAAATAAATCAAAATTTATAATTTGGGAATCTAAATAAAGATAATATTAATGTTTTTAAAGTGGATTTTGACACAATCTTTCTTTTAACATACAGCTCGCTAAAGTAAAAAACATGTAGTCTTTAAACTATTTTTATATTGTTCAAACTGCTTTCAAACAGCTATTCAAAAATCCTCTTATACGTTATTTGCGTTTCACTATTACTTGAATAACGTATAATGCATTTGTATTGTAAGAATTGATATTTTCTTTTTGACAGTTATTTGTTTTTCTTTTATATAAATTAGACCGTTAGTTGTCTCGTATGAATTGTTTTACATTTGTCATTTTGGGTTCTTTATAACTGACTATGCGGTTTAAGCCTTGCTCAATGTTAAAGGCTGTACGGTGACCTATAGTTGGTAATTTGTGTATCATTTAATCTCTTGCTGTCTCGTTGGTAATCATACCAATTGGCTTTTTAATATGTCTTTTATATTTCCTTCATCAAGAAATAAAATCACCATAAGTTTGCTTTTCAAAAATGAAATCGTGTTTTCAAATAATACCATGGTTTCTGCAAATATGTTATAACTCACCTTCACATAATGTGCCCGAGTATCCCCTTGAACAATTGCAACTGAAGCTGTGTCCTGAGATAGAGCAGCTGCCTTCATTTAAACAAAGCTGGTTACTACATGGCGTTACTGCAGAAAAAAGTCTAAATTAAATCACGTCATAAAAATTGCCAATCAAGTAAGAGGTACATACAAATTGAGAGAATTGCATGAACTCCAACTTTAGTTTTTATTATGTTTAATGTTTGAAACTTTAGGAAAAAGATAAGCAATCGGCTTGTGTAAACCATGTTTTTTACATTTAAAATTTTCACATATCTTAATTTGTTTTCTCTTAATAAGTATTTCTCTTAGTTGCATTGCTTGAACTAGTAAAATATGCATTTAACTAGATGTAGATGTGTATGATTCGAGTATTTGTCACTGACATTGTACCTTATCAATGTTTATATTTTTTTTACAATTTATAAATTGTTGTTTGGTCTATCTAATGGATCGAATGCGTTTGTAAATAATTGTATTCAACGAAAAATGAAACGATAGCAACTTTGAGTATAAGAAATGCCCATATAAACTAAAGGCTCTTAAGAACCTGTGTCGCTCACCTTGGTCTATGTGCATATTAAACAAAGAATACAGATGGATTCATGACAAAATTGTGCTTTGGTATTGGTGATGCTGTTGTAGATCTTACTTTACTGAACATTCTTGCTACTTATAATTTTTTCTATCTGGAATGAACTTGGCCCTTTATTTACAGTTGTCAGTTTATTTTCGATTTATGAGTTTGACTGTCCCTTTGGTATATTTCGTCCCTCTTTTTCAGAGGAAAATTATTTTGTAAAAACTTACCAAAATTTACCAAATTAATGAAAATTGTAAAAAAATGACTATTAAGGGCAATAACTCCTTAAGGATTTTGGTCATGTTGACTTATTTGTAGATCTTACTTTGCTGAACATTATTGCTGTTTACAGTTTATCTCTATCTATAATAGTATGCAAGATAGGAACCGAAAACGGCAAAATTTCCTGAAAATAACCAGTTCAGGGTTAATGCAGCAACCCAACAACCAGTTGTCCGATTCATCTGAAAATTTCAGGGCAGATAAATCATGACTTGATAAACAATTTTACCCCAATGTCAGATTTCATCTAAATGCTTTGGTTTCAGAGTTATAAGCCAAAATATACATGTTTCCCCATTGTTCTATTTTTAGCGATGACGGCCATCTTGGTTGGTTAGGCGGGTCACCGCACAAATGTTTGAAAACTAGATACCCCAAAGATGTTTGTGGCCAAGTATTGTTAAAGACTTTTGTAAAAGATTACAAAACAATTAAGAAAATTGGTAAAAAATGACTATAAAGGACTCCTTAAGGGGTCAACTGACCATTTTGGTCATTTGACTTATTTGTAGATCTTACACGTACTTTGCTGAACATTATTGCTGTTTGCAGTTTATTTCTATCTATAAGGAGATTGCTAATAAGATTTTTGTAAAAGTAAACGACGACGGACGAAGACGAACGACGGACGCCAAGTGATGAGAAAAGCCCACTTGGCCCTGTGGACCAGGTGAGCTAAAAATAGCAATACCTTCACATGATGATCCAGAGAAGCCACGTCTACAGTTACATAGACAGGTAGGTCCCGATACCGATTTTGTTCCTCCATTATCGCAAGGAAAACCATCACATGGATCAACTGTGAAATTGAGTTTTCTTAGAATTTGTTTGATTTAATTGAAAACAAATTGTGTATACCGAAAGTGTTCATATATCAGTTTTAGTTATATATATTCTGTCGTTTGCTCTTTGTGTGGCAATCACGTGCTCCAATAATTTGATATTTGTATTTGAAATTTTATCTTTACCGTAACATGATTTCAGTAGGTCATGTTTTACATGTACACCGCACACGATCAATTTGACGTGCTAATAATAGGATCTCTTTTATTTCAGTTAGAATATCTACTATACTAACATCTTTAAAGCAGGACAAGGCTGAATGTTGCAAAACATATGTATCATCGATTTACATGATCAGACCATCTTATCCTAAGTATTGTGATGTCTTAACTGTTTTATGGTTGATCCTTTTATATATACTTTAGGCATTATAAAAGCTATAAAAAGTCGAAAGACCGTCTTATATCTCTTCAACTTCGTACGGTATTTGGCATGATCTCATTTTTCAAATTAGAGAGTCACCGATGAGTCTTTTGAAGACGAAATAGGCGTCTGGCACAAATACAAACTTTCAATCCTGTTATCTATGGTGAGTGGTAGCATGTATCTTTGAAAACTAGAGCTCACAATTAAAAAAAAAACATCATGAAGATGTGGCCCTTGTGGATGCTTCGTGATTCCTCTAATGCTCGAATTCGTAAAAATCCTAGATCAGACCAGACAAAAGTAAAATAACAAATTTTAAAAGCTCCAACATATCAAACGAATTGAAAACAACTGAAAGTGTTTGAAATTATAAATGTCTGCTTCTGTGTTTTTTAACATTTTGTAAGGTAGAAGTCGAAGACATTACCTTCACATTTGATTCCAGTATATCCGTTTGGACAAACGCATGCGTAGCTGTTGTTATCATTGTAACATGATCCTGAATTCACACACGGACTACTGCTGCAGGGTGTCACTGGAACGAAGTAAGATCATAAATCATGACATAATATAGGTACAATGTTCACATTCTATATGAATTATAATGTAATTACCAGAACAACCGATGCAGTTCATTTTGACATATATGAAGCACACAGAGTTTGCACGAAGATCGATTGGCTCAGAGTGAAAATTATATGCTCGAGATTTTCTCAAATTTTAGTGCTGTTTTCACATTCCTTGAGCTTTGTGAGAAAAATAATTCTCCTCACTAGTGAAATATCCGTTCTCGGTAAAAAAAAAATAATAATTATGACGTAAAATGTTTGTTTATTTCTTCTGAATTTTCTATTGTGAGGTCCTGAGAAAAGGCGACAATGCCATATGATGTCACGTTTTCAGAATACAAATTTCTGCAAGTCTTTGAAAAGGAAGGATACAAATCATTAGAGAAACATATTCCACAACTATATCTCGTGTATTACGATATTTCTCCACTCTCAATAATTAAATTGAACTATTTGAAATAAAGCTCGGCAAGCCTCGCGATTTAAATGTTAAAATTAAATGTCTCGAGTCGAGAAATATCGTAACACATATGTTGTTGGGGTTGAATCTATATATAAAACCACATTCAAAATTTTTCCTCACCTTTGGTATTTTTCCTCCAAAAAAAACTTTCGAGTAAAAACATTCGTTAGTAATGGTGCCATTGAACAACACAATAACTATCTATACAAAACAATTTACGAGATGCTTATATGATATCAACAAACGAGAACTACCAAGTCACAGGCTCATCACTAAGGGACACGCCCACATAGACTGTGGCTAAGTGCAACATGGTTCTCCCCCTTGTAACAGGGAATGATAACAAGCTATATCAAAACAACTTATGTCTTCAATTAGAATGAAATTGAATACTTACCCACACATGATTTTCCAGAATATCCCGCTGGACAGTCACAAGTATAGCTTTTTCCAGATACAGAACAGTTACCACCATGCAAACAAGGCTGACTGCTGCAAGGTGTTACTGCAAATAGGATAAATATCGGCTGTTGTTTGCGCTGTGAATGGGTTATTGTCTCTTTGACACATTCCCCATTTCCATTCTCATTTTCATTCTTTAATTCCCTTGTTGCTTACATATTACAGCCGATGTCAATGAGTGTGTAGGCAAAAATCATATCTTTGTGTAGCTTGCTTGCTAGCTGAACCTTGAAGTCATTAGGTTAGGTAAACTATCCTCCTTAAAGAGTAGACTAGTCCAACAGATAACCAATATATCTGTCTGTAGGACTACTTCGAAAGGAGGGTAGTATACCTTACCTAACAATGATTTCACGGTTCAACTAGCAAGCAAGCTAACCAAAATTATAACCTTCAGCTATATACTCCTTGAAATCGGCTGAAATGTTAAATTGAATATTCAAGCCATGTTGATACAATTCAATATTATTAGCAATCAAACATTTTTACATCATTATTCTTTGATATCAAATGTATCATTTAGTTAACGATCTTCTATTGAACAGGTTACAAACTTGATACATATTTCAGTAAAAAACCTTAATATAGAATTGAAATATAGACAAGTTCATATAACCAATTAACCTCTTTTGAATGTACATATGACACTATAAAACAAATGACTAGTTTATGTGTCAAGCTCCATTTGATTTTACTACATACATCGTCTAACGCATGGAACTTTTATTATTTTTTTCCCAGTGATTTCGAACTTCTTTACATAATTATTTACAACAGCAACATTGTTGCTGATCATTATCAACAATTGAATATCAACAGATCATGAACCCATGCATAATCAAATTTACCTTGACATGTTGATCCATAGAAGCCACCTCTACAATTGCACTGACACGTTGTTTCCGATACAGATTTTGTTCCTCCATTTTCACAAGAAAAACCTTCACATGGGTCATCTATGAAATTGATTTTAATTTAAAATACAAAAATGATCATGATAATGTTGGTGGTTAGGGATGGTGTGTCACCGTGATGTCTAAATTATTTGGCGCGATTTGAATATTGGAAAGCTAACGTTGCCATTAATTAACGTGCCAATTTACAAGAAAACAATCTACTGAAAGATATGTCATTCTAATCGAATACATTATTTTCATTTCGAGGCAATATATATCTGCTTAGCGGAGAAGGAGACAATACACATGTGTGTCTCCTTGGTTTGACCCGCTCGTTATAGATTAAGGATGTTAGTTTGTCATGTTTTGGAATTTTTGTCAGATTTTCGAAATCCTCTGGTTTTATCTATTTGAATTCCTTAAAAACTTTTGCCCATGGACCCCTATTTTTCTTTGTATAAATCTTTTACATGTATTATTATAATCTCCCCTAGTTTTTGGTGGGGTTCGTGTTGTTTATTCTTTAGTTTTCTATGTTGTGTCATGTGTACTATTGTTTTTCTGTTTGTCTTTTTCATTTTTAGCCATGGCGTTGTCAGTTTGTTTTAGATTTATGAGTTTGACTGTCCCTTTGGTATCTTTCGTCCCTCTTTTATAAGCCATTTGTAAAGGCCTTATAAAATCATATTTATTTTCTAAAAGTTTTTGAGAACTTTAACTGGTCAATGATAAAACTATGAAAAATCAAGAAAGAACATTTTCCCGCCAAAATTCAAATGGCTTATATCTCGAAAATAAGCCCATTGATCCCTATATTTTTTTGCTTTTTTGATTCCTCAATTAATAACCTATCAATATTTTCTAGTCTTAAGGAAAAGTATTCATTTTTAAACTGAACAGCAAACATCCTTAAAAATACGAAAAAAGTTTGTGTAGTCTATAACATAACATTAATGGTACCAATTGATCTGCAAAATATGCGTTAATCGACAAGAAATATCTCTTTTGTGATGCTCGACTTTAACATATTTGAAAATTCTAGTTTATCAAAAGAAACAAGAGACCATGAACCATAAAAGATTAACGATTTAACCCGGCAATGAACCAGTTCTTTGCATGAGTAGATATATTCATGCATTTGAACAATTTTTAAATTTTGTAACATCTATTTTTTTAGATAACACAACATCCTTATGTTCATGCTTATAATTTTTTTCCACTATCGATGATTGACAGAAGTATATAACGTATACGATTTTAATTTTAAATGAAAAGATATATGGAAGATGCCAAAGAAATATTCAAACTAATTCGTCGAAAACAAACTGACAACGCCTTGATCATAAATAAATCAACAACAACATACAATCTACCTAAAAAAATATTGAAAACTAAAGACTGAGCTACACAACTCAACCAAAACGAGGGGTGATCTCTCGTACAACGGAAGGGTCTTGTAGATCCTTCTAAAATTGTGACCTCTAGTGTGGTCATTAATAAATATATATTGAGAAGTAATATACGAGCCATCATACAATAGGCGACTGATAATTAGATCTTACTATCAATAAGGCATCCCAAAATTAAGTAGCCGTTGGTCATGTGAATTTTCTAACCCTAAAACTTGATCGAATTTGAAAATTTAAACGTTTTTGAATTTTGTGTTAGTTGTACTGAACGCTTAAGAAATACTAATCTGTACATGATACCTTCACATAGCTTGCCAAAATATCCTTTGGGACAAACACAAATGTAGCTTCCATCAGCAGTTAAACATGTTCCAGAATTTACACAAGGGGTACTGCTGCATGGTGTAACTGAAACATAAAAAATTAAAGATAAACGACTTGAAGCGGTTAATTAGCATGGTGATACATGATAGCAGTAGACATTGACTCTGTTAGACAATATAATACGGTATGCATGGGTTCTGCTACAGTTCATATAGGATACAATCATGTATTGTTTGTTGTCCTGACTTTTCATCTCAATCCATTTATCAGATTAGAAGATAGTAAATACAATGCAATATACTTTAGTTTTTACATTTCATTTATTTTTCTATTTTTCTTTTCAATGTATTTATGGTTAATTTGTTGTTGTGTGAACATGCATTAAATAGTTGTCACTGGATATTCAGCAATAAACATTCAATCAATTAGGCATTGTGTACACTTATATTGAATATATCCTATAGATATAGGAAGATGTGGTATGAGTTCCAATGAGACAACTCTCCATCCAAGTCACAATTTATAAAAGTAGACCATTATAGGTCATGGTACGGTCTTCAATACGGAGCATTGGGTTACACCGAACAACAAGCCCCAAAATTACTAGGGTAAACCATTCAAACGGGAAAACCAACGTTCTAATCTATATAAAAAAGAAAAACTGTTAGTTGCTCGATATGACCATTATAACGTACACAGTTCAGTGATTTTTACAAGCAATATTATTTTGAAAAGTATCAATAAAAAATGCAGTCATGTCTTCTGACAGTTAACTTTATTAAGGGCATTTAACCACCTTATAAAATATTCACAAAATTTGCAAGATTATCCACAAATTGTATGCCATAGTCACTGTCTTGTTTTATCTTTTAAATTGTTGTTTCCAAATGCAGATACCTTCACATAGTTTGCCTGAGTATCCATCTGAACAATTACAATTGAAGCTGTTTTGTGAAGTTGAACAACTGCCACCATGAAGACAAGGTTGACTGGTACAAGGTGTTACTAAAAACAAATAACACAAAACAAGTCAGACAATTTTGCAAATCTGTTTTTTTTAATATGAATGTTTTCATTTTTTGAATTTTCTTATATTTTCTTGTCCGTCTGGACGATAGTCACATTTGTCTATGTAAATTAGAAAATTGTTTCCAAAAACCAATGTTCCAACGCCTATATGCAAATTTTACCCTACTTGTAACTGACTATCATTAATATGTCCTGTTTGTCCATAAAGAACTTCGACTATTGTTGTTTTGTTACAGCAATGGCTTTTGCATTTTTATTCAAATGCATTCCTGCTGAAGGTTAATACAAACAAACCGCTTTGGACAATTTGAAAACCAAGCTACACAACGGTTTATCAAGTTATAATTTATCTGTCAAATTTCACTACGAATTTGGCTATTTTGTATCAAACTAATTATGGTTGTCAGTAAGAAATTACTACGAATGCAAATCTGTGCAGGTGTTTTTAGTGATGTTTTTGAAAAATTATGGACACATTTGGAATTTTCCTAATATATTTGAAATACAAAAGTGCCATGAAATACCAAGTTACTTCCATCATTTGGTTATGCAAAGTCCTTCACATTGGTTAACAATTTAGATATTAATATAAAACCAATCTTTTTTCTGAACATGTTGTCTAGTATATTTATGGCTTAATTATTCTCTAAATATAAATTCAATAGATGCATCAATGTAATCCCCAGTTTTTTGATGGGTTTCGTGTTGCTAAGTCTTTGGTTTTCTATGTTGTTTCTTCTGTTCTATTATTTGTCTGTTTGTCTTTTTTGTTTTAGCCATGGCGTTGTCAGTTTATTTTCGATGTATGAGTTTGACTGTCCCTCCGATATATTTGTCCCTCTTTTAAGTAAAATATCAAGGGTAACATCTTAATAACAAAAAGGAGAATAAACATCAACATATAATATTTTTAGCACTTAGTCAAATGCACTTATTTCAAAATGTTTAGTAAGTATTTTTTTTTGGAAAATGCTATTTTTAGAAAAAGAAAAGGAAAGAGATATATTAATTGATTGATATTCTCTCAGTTTCATATGTATAGAAATACATTTCTATTGAAAAAATAGAAACATACCAACGGAACTTTTATTAGTGTTAGCATGACTAGTATGAAGGGGTGTCCCCCCCAAAAAAAAAATCAAAAAATTCTTTCCCCAGTCCCAATATAGGTTCAACCAGATTTCCGAAATAATAAATTTGAATTCCGAAAAAATCCTTCCCTCCTTCATTAGCGAGTTAGCATTCTTATGACTACTGTTATCCAATTTTTGAACGATTTACCTTCGCATAACTTGCCGGAAAACCCTTTTGGACAACTGCAATTGAATACGTCCCCCGTTATAGAACAGTTACCACCATTAAAACAAGGGTTACTGCTGCAAGGTGTTACTACAAATGAAAAAAAAAAAGAGAATCAGATTTTATATATCCGAAAAGATGAACAAATATTGTTTAAAATTAAAAATTATACAATAATTCTAATAATGACAAATTGTGACTGAATATATGGATTTGATCATTACAATGCATAGAAAAGCGATGTTATATCACGTATGTTAATTTCGACATGCATACGCAATTATTGAATAATCTCAAATATCGTTTCTATTGTGAAGTGTCGAGATTTAATCATTGTGAACATTGTCAATAACTAATGTTTGATTTTGAAAATCATCAGACTTTTTTTTGTTACTTCAGAAGTCTGCTGTGCATATTAATAGTTATCTTGATTATGTAATATAAAATTAAGGTTACAAAAGTACCAGGATTATAATTTAATACACCAGACACGCGTTTCGTCTACATAAGACTCATCAGTGACGCTCAGATCAAAATAGTTATAAAGCCAAACAATTACAAAGCTGAAGAGCATTTAGGACCAAAAATTCCAAAAGGTTGTGCCAAATACGGCTAAGGTAATCTATTTCTGGGATAAGAAAATCCTTAGTTTTTCGAAAAGTTCAAAGTTTTGTAATGAAGAAATTTATAAAAATGACCATATAATTGATATTCACGTCAACACCGAATGCTGACTACTGGGCTGGTGATACCCTCGGGGACGAAACGTCCGCCAGCAGTGGCATCGACCCAGTGGTGTAAATAGTTATCAGAAGTACCAGGATTATAATTTGATACGCCAGACGCGCGTTTCGTCTACATAAGACTCATCAGTGACGCTCAGATCAAAATAGTTGTAAAGCCACGCAATTAAAAAGTTGAAGAGCATTGAGGACCCTAAATTCCAAAAAGTTGTGCCAAATACGGCTAAGGTATTCTATTCCTGGAATAAGAAAATCCTTAGTTTTTGCCTTTATATAGCAAGTTAGTCAGATAGGCATAGTAGATATGTCTATACCCATCTTAGTTCTAATTTCTGCAATGACCTCATCGCAATGTTGCATATAATCAATATGTCTATGTGTCATTTTGATTTTGCTGAACAGCAAGTACAATTAATGTTACAAAATATCTATATTGTACCTTCACATGTCTTGCCAGAATATCCTTCAGGGCAAGAACATACATAACTTCCATTCGCATTAAAACATGTTCCTTGATGTTCACAGGGATGACTGCTGCAAGGTGTGACTGTAAAAACCCATGAAATTACACATTTCATTGTGTAATGAAAACTACTATTACTGCATATTAGAAATAGTCAATTAATCATAGCAGTTAAAATTGATTGTTATGCTTGAAGAACATGCTTGGATTCATACAATATTTGTGGGATACAAATTTCCGTACACTTTTCTTTGTTCGATAAAGAACAAATGTTTTTATGTTTGTTAGGAAAAAAAAAACACTTTTGCAAGTCAAATATCGAAGACAATGGAATTGTTACTTAATCGACAAAAGTTGGTACTAACATACATTCATTCACAGTAGTTTGAAGTTGAAATTTTGAAGATATTATAACACGAAATTTGTTTTCTTGGAATCAGTATTTAATCTTAAATCTGACAAAAAGTCATATAGAAAATGATGCTGGCAATGGCACATATGTAGATGCTCTGTAGATGATTACTTAACCAACTGTACCGACCTGTATGATCATCTCTCTCTCTCTTTGAGAGAGTGTATTGGCATCATGAGTATGTATTATACTATGTTGCTAGTTTTTACATAGCCTTACAATAATGTATAATACTTCATAATTGAGATTGAGTATTCAAATACAATTAAATGCTTTTATATCCATTGCATTCAAAAGGTTGATTTGAATTTCAAGCTAAACAATTACTTGTATGAAAAAAACACATTCATACCAATTGTGAATTCGACGGTCAATTATAGTTGATACATAAAGAGTACTGTATATATATCATAATTGTCAATACCTTCACAGAATCTCCCTGAAAACCCTATTGAACAGTTACAACTGTAGCTGCTTCCAAATACAGAGCACCTGCCACTATGTAAACAAGGATGACTGCTGCAAGGGGTTACTGGAAGTAAATATAAAACAAATATATTTTCTAAACTTGTCAGTCAGTTAACATTCTGTGTCCTGTTTATAGTTATAGATATACTGGCAGCCTTGAAAAAAACGTCGAATTCTAATGGATACAAATAGAGTGCTTGAGGACATTGTGTTACATTGTAATGTTGTGTTTCTGTTGTGTCGTAGTTTCTCTTATATTTGATGCGTTTCCCTCAGTTTTAGTTTGTAACCCAGATTTGTTTTTTCTCTATCAATGTATGAATTTCGAACAGCGGTATACTACTGTTACCTTTATTAATCACTTGTCTATTCATTTACAGAATTTCACTTAATGTCCCGTAAAAGATATTGTTAATCCGAGATTACTTTATTTAAACATGCCTACGTCTATATATCATTTTTTATGTATATATTTATATTAATCTCAAGTAAGTATTCAAACTGATCAAATAATGTTTTAATTGGTTTCACTATTTTTTTTTATCTTATAAGTTATTCTCAATCGGTTAGATAACGTCGTGTATGTTGTTATATTGAATAATAATGTAAACCGTTTCAAAACGATTTAATACTGTGTAATGCAATAACAATAACAATAATTTATCGACAATATTCAAACATTTAAATGAAAAGATACCTTCACATGATGATCCAGAGAAGCCCCTCCTACATGCACACTGACAGACTGTACCTGATATAGTTTTCGTTCCTCCATTATCACAAGGAACACCATCACATTGGTCAACTGTCAACAAAATATTTATAGACAAGAAAACAACATTCATATAAAAATTTCAAAATAAACCACAACCCGAAATACTTATACCGAACAAGTCGACTTCTATATATACAAAAACATGTTGAGTTATTTTCATCTCCAATTCTTCCAATAATCAATTTCCAACCACCTGCTGAAGTTAACTTTGCTATCAAGGAGATCTCCTGACATGGTCAATGAATATTAGGAAAACTTTTTTTTCCCCATATAATTAGTGTCAACAATTTGATTCTTATGATTCAACTATAAGTGTGAAGATTTGATAATTGGTACTTTAAACCCTTGTTTTCCTTTCCAATAACATTGATATGAATGAAAGCAAACAAAAATGACGTATTCAATGTGACCAAGGTTATCAATAACAGTACATTTTGCAGACGAGGATTCGTAAACTGTCATTCAATATACAAAAGAAATCCTATATTATTTAAAACTAATAGTTGGATTAAAATATACTTATCAATATTATTTAATGCGAATTGTACCTTCACATAGTTTCCCATAATAGCCTATCGGACAATCACAAATATAGCTTCCATTTACATTTACACAATTTCCAGAATTTGCACATGGACTACTGCTGCATGGTGTCACTAAAAAAGCAGTAAAAAAGAATATGTCCATAAATGATCAAAATTACTTTTTACAGAAACTAATCTATCAACTATTATATCAAATACATGTTTGCAGTTATCAAGATGAAATGAATTTCACAAACTTACTATCGTCTTATGTATTTTGTTTTATAATTGAAATGAAACAAACTGCTGCTAATATGATACTAGAATAGAAAATAAACAAATATTATACTTTTAACAGATGTAAATTATTATTGTTTGACATTTATCTCGAATCTAAAGATTCCGAAACGTTTCAATCATTGAAAACACGTAAGTCTCTCTACCTAGGACGTAGATTGACTTATCTATTACTACATCTCCCTATATGTATGGTTTGTCATTTCACAAGATCATTCTTTCCCAAACTGTTTTGGCGCCATACTCATTAAGTGTATGTCGCAAGTCAGAAGCTCAAAATTCCGCATATGCGTGTGTTATTTGTTCTGCACGTTTTGAATTTGTAAACTACCATCCTTTCAAAGTAGCATAGTCAAACAGACAGATAGGTTGGTTATCTGTTGGACTAGTCTACTTGTAAAGGAGTTAACCTGACCTAACAATGACTTCACGGTTCAGCTAACAAACAAGTTGACCAAACATATCACCTTTGGCTACGTATACACACTCAATAAAATCGACTGTAAGAACTTATCAAGATTGGGCATTACTCCTTTAAAGTTTAATAAGAGATTTGACATTCTAATTGTTTTGAATTGAGAGCACTGATGAGGAGTCAGATGCAAATGAGACGAACATTTGTCACACGAAATTATCAGCTTGGTATCTGGTATCTTTCCAAATTAAAAAAATGAATCATCTGTTTACATAAATGTGATTTTTTACTTTATTAATCACGTCTAAAAATTCTATATCAAATCATTCAAACTATCTTTTCTATTCAATATTTCTTTACGTCAGGGTTACCTTCGCATAACATTCCAGAGTATCCCTTTAAGCAATCACAATTAAAAGAGTATCCAGACATAGAACAGCTGCCACCATGAGCACAAGGATGGCTTATACAAGGCGTTACTGGAAACAATGGTGAACATAACATATATTATTGTTATCAAATATAGCTTTGGTCTATAATTGTTTAGTTCAATGTCAGTAAATCTCTGATTTTGGAGTTGTATCGTTGACAATCATACCACATCTTCTTATTAATATCTATTTCTGCCAATGAAATTGTTTGCAAACATTTTGTATTGACGTATATTAAAAGTTGTTTTCAATAATCTTTTTATAGTTATATAATCATTAAAATTATTTTACAATTCATTTTTGTATACTTGAGTTGATGGTATAATTTTATAACTGAATATAAACTGTTGTAAATTATTTCGTCCTTTTTCCCCAAAAAGATAGTTATTCATTTTTTTTTGTAATTTTTCGGTTTTGTTTTGTTTTGTTTTGTTACATCTATTTTATCCGACTTTTATGAAATTTAGAATCAAATTGGTTTTGGCTAAAGTGCCAAACTATGAGTAGGCACAAAGCTCGTCTTTCAAATATCAATGACTGATATCTATGTTGAGCTTTAGTATTTATACTGGCAAAATATTATGATTACAGTATATAAATCGGCAGTCTTACAGTGTCAAATTGAAACAAATATAACGTCTGAAATTTTAGATAAAGCTTAACATTCTTTTATGTTTTGGGTGCATCCTTTAAAAGCTATATAAAATGGAAAATGCCAAATGCTGGAAAAAATACCTTCACATGATGAACCATAGAAGCCATCTATACATGAACATCGACAGTTACCTCCTGATACAATTTTCGTTCCTCCATTATTACACGTAAACCCATCACATGGATCAACTGTGAAAAAAATCTATATCGTAAAAGGTGATATATGCTGTTTAATTTAGAAATAATCTAAGACATCTATGACACAAAATGTTCAAATGCGTTAATGTGTTTTAATATCCAAATAAGATATACTTTAGTATTTGTCTGATCTATTAAACTTGGATTCATTTGTATCAACAGTTAAAACTGACCGAAGACAAGTTTGGACCTGGTTTTGTATTGAATGCTGTTAAACTTTGTATATGATTGTGTCTTACTACAATTGTAATAGTCTAATGTCTGTCGTTTTACATTAGTTTTAGGGGATGTTTTGTTTCATACATGATATTTTTTATCACTTTCCAAAACGATTGATCAAAAGCGTACACAATGAGCTGTTTGAGAGACATGAGTCATACACACGTAAATCTGTCCTACCTCTAGAGTTTTTCTATGATTATTGAAAACATCAATGAAACTTAATTATTTTGTCCCTTGAACAGTTTTTCATCCTGCAAAATAGCATGCATTATATGATGAAATAAATTTTGGAACTATACCTTCACACTGTTTTCCAGAATATCCTGTTGGACAAGCACATACGTAACTTCCATTTACGTTGTGACACGATGCAGAGTTTACACATGGATTACTGTTACATGGTGTCACTGATAAATTAAGTGATAGTTAGCAAATAAATATCAAATTTTAACTGACACAGAAATAAAAAATGTATGTGGTTTCAGTAAATCATAAATTTGTGTTAACTTTTTTATTACCTTTTTTTTTCCAATTGCATATCACATACTTTGGTACTTTCTGACTAAAAAGAATTTCAATTTTCCATCTTATGAATATCTGAATTGAAAAAAAACCAATAAAAAATTCACTTTATCATGATTTTTTCTCTCCTTTATGCTTTTGTATCAATAAGAAATACCTTCACACAAACGGCCTGAATATCAATAAGAACATTTACAATTGAAGCTTCTTCCTTTATTATTACAACTGCCGTTAAAAAGACAAGGTTGACTGGTGCAAGGATTTACTAGAAAAATATTTTGACAATTAGTATTATAATCTATCTGTTGATTTTGTTTGGCAAATGGAAAATATATCAGCATTTTGCTAATTCCATTGCACTGAGAAACAATTGAACGATATTCTTTTGAAAAATTGAATTTTTATAATTTTGGATATCTTAGAAAAAAATTCTTTCAAGATGATTCAAATTTTGTATAAATCGATCTGACTTTAGAAATCAAAGAACTTTATTTACATACATTGGTATATAATGCTATTAAACTATCAACAGACACAAAAACAAATTACACAGCCTTCATATTGAATCCCCTCTCCACATAGACTACAAAAGTACAAAAAATAGTTGAACAAAACAGTTATTGTTAAAACACTTGAACATATAAGGAAATCGTTAAAGATGGTCATTGTATGAAACTTTATTTGAAAAATAAAACAAGATGTCAATCAGGTAAAACATAGAAATCAAAGTAAAAAGTGTATTGCAAGAATATATCTGTTTGAAAGTATATTGTAATGCAATACAAATTTCTTGAAAGTTTTTTTTAAAAATGTCCGTTAACAAAAAAAAAGACAAAAATACCTACAAGAATATTCTAGCAGTCATAACAATTGATGATGTAAAGCACACATAAAAAATGACCTTAATAGTTATAGCAACAACCTATACTTCCTGAAATTTTAAGTCCAAGTTATACATTCAAATGCTCAAATAAAGTTTATGTAGAAGAGTGCTCTGAAGAATATTCATTATTGTGCAGTAACTGTTGTCAACAACCGATAGGAAAATAGAGAATATCCTACTCTTGTATAGCTAGGAATATTTTTTTTTTTTTTTTTTGGGGGGGGGGGGGGGGGTATTTTAAGGTAAAATATCTTTTTATTACATATCTGCTGTTTACTCGGATAACAGCGTTAGTCCGAGTATCCCTGTTATTAGTTACTGATTTTTAAGGGGAAAAGCTCAGTAACAAACGTAGTAATTTATTCAAGTATTAAAGTAAAATCCCAAAAAGACTGAACTCCGAGGAAAATTCAAAACGGAAAGTCCCTAATCAAATTGAAAAATCAAATGACAAAACATATCAAGCTAATGGACAACAACTGTCATATTCCTGACTTGGTACTCATATAAATTCTTTTAAATACAGTGAATATATATACCAAATAGAAATCCATTGTATAAATCACATGTTTACGGAGCACCAATCTGCTTTCCGAAATTGAATAAATTTCCCCATATTTATATTCATTGACACAATTAATTTGTACTTGACCTTTTGAGCCGGATTAATTAACCTGTTTACTAATTCATTATCGTCCGAAACAGCTAGGAAGGAAAGTATTTATGCAATATTGTCTTACTTTTCCGTCTGTAACTTTATTTTTATTTTCCCTTTTTTTATGGGAGGTATTATTAGTGTCTCAATTGTCTCTATCTTTCCAAGGACGGCAGATGTGTATATTAAAAGCTGGATAAAAAAGGTTTAAAATATGTCATCAATTTTATGACTAAATGAAACAAAGCCTTGTAACAAAATCAAACAAAGATCAAATCCTTTTATTCCTTGGCATTTAAAAAAGATTGCTTTTGTCTCATAATATAACAAATTAACCACGTTTGTCCAAAAGAATGTTAATTTTATAAAAACTTGAAAAAGAAGAAAAAGATACTAAAGGTGCCGGGGTATCAAAACTATATGTCAAAGAAAAGAATGACATTGTAAAAAAAATTTGATGAACAAAACAAAACAAATGAAAGCAACAAAGAAAATAAAAGATTACTTTCGTTTTACGTAGTCACAATACTTATCTGTTGAAAGAATCTTGACTTATTATCAGATTACAACAAGAAATTTATGAAAAAGGTAACAGCATCTGCTTACCCTTTCCGGAGCACCTGAGATCATCCCCTTTTTTGGTGGGGTTCGATTTGCTTAGTTTTTGGTTTTATATGTTTTGTTGTGTGTACTATTATTTTTCTGTTTGTCTTTTTCTTTTTTAGCAATGGCGTTGTCAGTATATTTTCTACAATAAGTTTGAATGTCCCTCTGGTATTTTTTGCCCCTCCAGTTTATCTAGTAAATCGATTAATTGAAAACATATCAGAGTA
Source organism: Mytilus edulis (assembly GCA_019925275.1). Classification (NCBI taxonomy): domain Eukaryota; kingdom Metazoa; phylum Mollusca; class Bivalvia; order Mytilida; family Mytilidae; genus Mytilus; species Mytilus edulis. The sequence goes on along the minus strand of CM034360.1, from coordinate 17,441,241 downwards.
ACAAGCTAAACCCTACGGAAACTCATCAACTACAATAGGGCGAGAATGAGAAATTATACAAAACAACATTTTTAGTAGTTGTCATTCATCCTTTTCTAAAAGTTCTAATCATAGGATTTTTTTGTTGGTACTTTTTATATAAAAAATTACCTTCGCACAATTTTCCTGAATATCCTTCTTGACATCTGCAATTGAAACCTTTGTCCGTTATAAAGCAATGACCTCCATGGAAACAAGGTGTACTGCTGCAAAGTGTTTCTGGAATATAAAAATGTGTTTTGACAAACACAATCGCATGATTCCTTGTTTTTGTTCATAATTGTAATAATTGATTGATATTTGAAATATTCTTATCATTGATATAAAAATGCTTCTAGATTGTTGAATAAAACAAACGACATTTTAATTTTAGAAGTATGCTACATTTTTGGCATCCTGGTATATATTTGCTCTTTTTCAATATTGCATCTCGCAATTCTGTAACAAAATATATAAACCTATCCAGAAACATTTTTCCAACTTTGAACCTCGCATTCGCTTAAATAATTGATGATACAATGATGATTTGAATAATCGAAAATGACCCGATAGAGTATAGACATAATGAATTGTAATCTACCTGTACATTCTTTGCCAAGGTATCCTGGTGGACATAAGCAGGTAAACGCACCATCAGCATGAAAACACGATCCAGAGTTTTTACACGGACTGCTGCTGCATGGTGTATCTACAAAAAAGTTTTTTTTCTGATTTCCAAAACAAATGAGCACAACCACGAATATTCAACTATGTTTGAAAACCTGCAGCATGATAACAGTTGATCTGTTAACACTATTTCATTGCAGACCATTTTGTGTTTTCCAGTTTCTTAAATACTCGTCATGTAGACTCTGTTTCATATTTTTCTCGAGGAAAATCATACCACATCTGCATATTTTCATATGATTGTTCAACATTTCATTCATTTTGTTTTTGTGCATTTATATTTGCATTATTATAGAAAATGTTCAAGTTTTACTTTCATTTACGTTTATTCAGTACTGATTATATCCATAACGTTTTACATTGTAGTACAAACTTGAATCAATCATAATGTTTATTTTCCATTTAACGAAATTTTATCTACAAGTGGTCACATTCTTCGTACTAGAGCTCTAACAACTGTTTAAGGAAGTTCTAATCAATTTGGGATATACAATCAAACAGTAAAACGCATAGTTTTAAAATGTCCAGTCTGATATAAGAATGGATTGCCGCAGACACTAAATAAATTGACAATGATCAACATTTATTACCAATGGACTACTATCAGTTACTAAGATGTCAGCTCGAGACCTTGATTTAACTAATAAAAAAGCAAAAAAAAAATTTAGTACCATGTTATCATGCATTATATGCGAAGAATATAACCCGTATCATGCCGACAACTGGTTTTAGAATAAACTTAGTTATTTCCAATGCAAATACTCTATCAGTGAACCAAAAGTCATTAACTAAAATGGTTAGAGGTTTGGTTAGCTTTTGAGGCAAATAACGAAAATTATATGCTTTGTTCATAATACTACCATAAAAAGATTGAACGTGAAATTCCTGAACGTATAAAATGCCTGCACGTTTGTTTATATTTACGAATAATTTCGTTGTAGTGAGCATATTCTATTTACTAAAACATGACGTATTACTTACGATCCTGTTGTTCGCTTCGATTCCCTTGGGTATACAACGGAAATTGGTTTTGATCTGTGACAAAAATGAAAGTAAATACTTAAAAACTTAATGTCAACCTTTATAAGATGCATGTTGACCTGATATATAAGTAATTTATATTCTGGGAGAAAGAAAGTGAGTTAGATGATATTATAAAGTCGATTTGAGTATTTACAATTTACTACATATAAATGGAATGAAAGTGTAATATTTGGTCAATTGGTAATTATGTTGAGATCGCATAAACATGTTAAACTCCACCGCATTTTTGTGCCTGTACCAAGTCAGGAGCCTCTGGTCTTTGTTAGTCTTGTATTATTTTTAATCTTAGTTTCTTGTGTATAATTTGGAGTTTAGTATGACGTCCATTATCACTGAACTAGTATATATATTTGTTTAGGGGCCAGCTGAAGTACGCCTCCGGGTGCGGGAATTTCTCGCTGCATTGAAGACCTATTGGTGACCTTCTACTGTTGTCTATTCTATGGTCGGATTGTTGTCTCTTTGACACATTCCCCATTTCCATGCTCAGTTTTATGTGTCGTTCATGAATGATTTTTCTATTTGTACATGTATTTCTAACGTTTTACGTCTTTACACAGTCATTTCTGTCAAACATGAAATCTATCAATTGTTAATTTCATTGAATAATACTGTATTGCAAGTTATCCCTTTACTATGAAAAATTAGTTTTATACAAAATCAATTTACCTGTTTCACGAAGCATAAAAACTGCCATAATAAGAGACACTACTAAAGAGCTTATTGTGGTCAGAAGAAACACATATGTGCAACATCTAAATTTTCTATTTTCTTGCGCCAACGACCTGATAATGTGTGCTTGATTCGTAGGTCTATGTACTATGACCATATCTCCAATACTATTGTTGTCATTGCTCTCTTTACCGTAAATGGGATTTTCAAAGAACTGACTGACACCACGTATTCCCTCTTCATTTTCGATCTTCACTTCATTTTTCTTAAACGAGGATAATTTATCTTCTTTTAGTCTTGTTTCGGAACCAATATCTCTGTGACTGTCCGAGATGCTGTCATCTTCGGAATCAATCTGAGTAACATCCATGTTTTATTGCGACTGCACTCTACCATGCATACATGTAATGTTAGTTTGAATAAAGTGTTTATTATTTTGCACGTTGCGAACTATTTCAAGTTATTGCCAGTTCAACACAGGAGTATATTTATATCAATTCATACGATATAAAGGTCAAGTTTAAAAGATACGGTAATTTCATACTAGTCCTACCAATTATAGAATAAGTTGATACTTGATTAAAAATAAAATGAAATATTATACATTGTTAAGATTAAGGATGTTCACTACGCACGTATGCAACATCTCCATAATTTTTCGAAACCGACAGATGATAATATATTACTTTTAAAAATGCTTAAGGATGTTGACTAGTAACATATGATACATATCTTTTATATTTCGAAACCGATAGATGATAAATAATTGTTTTTTATTACAAAAATTAAAAAATGTGGAATTTGATGCGAATGTCATACAAGTAAGAGGTTTAGCTATTTAGCTATGCTTGTTCCAAGTCAAGAATATAACAGTTGTTAATCATTCGTTCGAAGTGTTGAAGCTTTTGATTTTGCCATTTGATAAGTGTAGTATTTTTGTGATTTTGCTTTTTGCTCTGAAATCCCTGCATCCTTTTTACTTTACTTAAAACATACCTGATGATGGATATTTTGAAATGAAAAAGAAAGGGAGTATTATGTACAAAATAATATAAAATAAGATATCCTTCCATATATTTGACAAAACCAAACACTCGTACTGATGTCAAAATATTAAATTTACACCGATATGCAAATTTTATATAAGCGGGGTAGAGTATTTTGAGTATTTTGATTTGATTTAAAATTGCATGAACAATATTTAAGCTAAGGTGTGCCAACTGCCAATCGGTAAAGAAAATATCCTCTTCTATCACAGACCGTTGCGTTGCTCATTGCAGAAAAAAATCCGGAGAAACGATATTTCTGATCTTTGATTAACAAGTTTTTAAGATGTTCATTGAACATTGTTTTACTTGTCAACTATTTATTTAAAAGTGTTCAAAAGGTGTCAGGAGATTTGGTTTAGAGAATGTTCTGCTTACAATTTCTGATACAATTAAAGAGACAGCTGAACCCAACTGTATCTATAATTGATTTGTACTTATCTAGTTTTAAATAGATATCTTTTAAAAGAGTGGCGAAAGATACCAGAGGGACATTCAAACTCATAGATCGAAAACAAACTGACAATGCCATGGCCAAAAAAGAATAAGACAATCAGACAAAGAATAGTACAAACGACACAACTTAGAACACTAAAGGCTAAGCAATAGAAACACCACCAAAATCCGGGGGTGATCTCAGTGCTCCGGAAGGGTAATCAGATCCCATTCCACATGTGGCACCCGTCTTGTTGTTCATGACATTACAAACCCAGTTAATAGTCTAAACTGGTAGGTAACAAGTCTTATACATAACAACTCCGATAAAAACAAAACCTGTAATGGCAAAACATAATAAAACACGAAACAATTGTTCTGTTGTATAGAAAATAAAAATTTCAATATTTCAATAATTTAGAAAAAAATTCACATTTTGTTTTGTTTTTAAGACATACAAAATGAAAAAAATAAACGTTGAATCAAAATCTTGTTTTTCAGTTTTGTTGTGAGATATCAAAACGAAACTGAAAATATTTTTGTTTATATATACCTTAAACGAAAGCTTTTTTGTGGTTTTTTGAAAATCAAATTAAAAAAAAATGAAATGACTACGTTTTTCGATTTTCCTGAAATCAAAAGCTAAAAATGAAATCACTTTTTTTCGTTTTTCATTTTCGATATGTGACAGGAAAACACGATTGAACGATTGGACGCAAATATACACGGACCAAACAAACCTGAAGGCTTAATAGCTTTATCAGCATTGATGAAACGATAAGAACAGAATTTAGAGTATAAAATGCTTTGTGGACCAGATTTCAATAATTTCTCTTTGATTTCTATATGCCAAAAATCGACACGAGAAAGGATGTTTTTTGAGACCTGAAAAGTGACCTTCTGCTATTGTCTGTTCTATGGTCGGGTTGTTGTCTCTTTGACACTTTCTCCATTTCCATTCTCAATTTTATTAATTTTAGAACTGGAACTTTCTCCAAAACAATTCAATGTTTATTTCAATTTCACAAGAACTTTCTCCATTTTTAACTATAAATAACATAGAAAACATAAGAATAAGGACGGGTAATATGATCACCATTGAGATTACTAGCCATAAAAAAAAAGATCAATGGACAGACAGGCATGTAATTGTCTTTAAAACATGTTTGATATATCACTGAGACTGTTTATATTCGAACTACCATAATTTAAATAAGCTTTTAAATGTTTATAATTTGAATGAAAATTGCTAAAAAGCATAATAGCCGGACTATGAACAGTTACTTCAAGATTTTTCTACCACTTAATACATGGCTCTTCAGTTACAAGTGTCAAATCCTCTGTTTCAAGTACAAGTATGTGTTCTTAGGAAACTTCCACTTCAAATAAGGACATGAAGTATCTTCCTGATTAACAAGAAAAGACAACTATTTTTATAAATTAGGATGAGTTTCAATTCGAAAATTTTCTTCTGAGGGAGAAGATGACAACATCAGTACAAAACAATTAAATATAATACATAATTGAGAAACCCCATGGTTCCTGATAATCTTTCATATGACTCACATTTCATTAATTGCTCATACATTGATACATGAATTTAAACATAATCATGATCATGTTATGTTTTTAGAAAAACCGTCAATAATTTTACATTCAACCTTTGAAAAAGACCAGGGAAAGTAAGAAGAGAGGATCGACTACACTAAAAAATTTCGTCGGAGTCTATGCTTTATACGTCAAGACTCTTTTCAGTTGCCTCAACTACAAAGATCTGCATTGCTTGATGAAAATGCGACAAGTCTCTCTCTTGAAGTTATATACTAATATATATATAGAGTACTGATTTCGTTGTGTGCTCACATATAGCTACATGTATGCCCAGTCTTGATTCGATTTAGAAATAGGATTAAATGTAAGGCATATGTTGATAAAAAGCAGCTTTGACAAAAATAACTAACTCCGAGGCAAACACAAATAGGGGAAGTCCATCGGAACAAGTAAAAACAACTGCCATACTCCTGACTCATTTCAATAGGGATATCCTTGCGTTAAATTCTAAAGATCATAATACTGCTATGTACATTCAGTGAATTTTCCATTATTGATCATATTCCAATCATCTGGATTATACTATCGATCGATTGTCGTTTGTTTAACGTTCAGTGGCGAATATATCATGCATATTTTTAGATAAATTTAGATAAATTTAACAATCATTTGTAGCGGATACGTTAAGTGGTTCTACATCACTTCCAATCTGTGACATAGTTTGGAAAAGTGTACGAAAATTTAATGAAGTTCAAAGAACTTGTGAATGAACTGTTTTATCATACAAAAACTAATGAACACTAATCCTAAATACATTAATATCATTCGTAAACGTTTATACAACTGATACATGGAATTATTGAAAGGAGATTGTGTTAATATAATGTGTAACATGTATTTGAAGAGTTTGACATTGTTATCCGAGAATTTGACGTCACTAAGCAGTAAAGGTGTAATCAGAATCGCAGTGGACACGTAATCAAAGGTTATCTGTCGGCTAAAATAGAAAAAATAGTTGTTTTAAAAAAAAACCAAATATTTTCAAAAATTAAATTAACGAAATTTAAAATTAATGTTCCAATTAAAAACCCTATGAAAGTACTGATACATATTCAAATTTAAGTTTTACTGTTATTAACCGAGGTATGTCGACTCATCAACCTAGTTTATTATTTAGATATTTTAATCTATCTGCCATAAAAAGAGAAATTATACAAGTTATACATCGTCAAGTATTAATGTACATATTTGGTATCAGTTTTTTAACTATCCTTGAGAAGGGTTTCAACATTATCTGAAAATTAAACATATCAAGAACACAAAAGTATACATTATATACTTGACATCGACTGAATATCAAAGATTTAATGGTTTTGTTTTGTACACGAGAGACATTTTACTGATAACTTTAAGATGAATCCTGTAAAAAAAATGTTTTGAATGCCATCAACCTAACAGCTTAAGGACAATATAGTCACTTGGCGTATCATTCCTCATTTACATTGAGATCGATGATAAATGAATTAAGAAGTTTCAAGACGAATAATGTAGGTTAATTTCATTAAACTTAGAAGTTGAAGATCACATTTATAGATTGTGAATGTTTATGCACAAAACATTTAAAGATAGAAATATATTTTATACAAAAAGTTGAAGACATGGTACTTAAAAATAGTTTAGAGATTTTTATTGCCTGAGGTAACATGAATGCCAATATCGTGGTATATAAATAGGTCAGCAAAAACATTAAAAGAAGAAAAAAATTGTTTAATCTGAAATATTTTTTTAAAAAGAATTCTATAAATAATCGAAGTAGCAATAAAGTAAATTCACATGGAGACAAAGAAACCATGTATATATATGTTACACTCAGATCGACGTCCGGCCTCTAATCGACGTCCGTTCCTCAAATTGACGGCCGTTTCTCAAATCGACGTCCAAATCTGACGTCACATTCTTTAATCGACGTCCAATATTTTGATACTCAAAGCGACGTCCAATGTGACGGCATGTATTGACAAAACTACGCCCGATTGATTGTATATAGTCGTCTTTAATCGATGTCCAATATCAATAAATGATAAATTGCTTGACTTAATTTTTACACTTATAAATGTACATGTTTTGTAGGATTCAAACATTTATACATACTTTCCATATAGATTTTATCAACCCAAAAAGGTATCATGCATATTAAACTGTATCTTGATAAAAAGTTAATCAAATCGATCTACATAGTATTGTGTCATTCCTATTCATGTTAATAAATGACATGTAAGTGGATGTCAAAGAGAAAGCAACCTAACGACCAAAAAAAAAACCAACACAACCAAAACGACATCTAGAGGACATTATTCAATCTTCAGTAATAGACAAAATAAAGAAGTACAGTCAATCGTTTAAGGGTAGTATACTTTGGACTATGTAAGATATCTTGCAACGAATTTCTGAGTTTTACACCTGGAGTGAAACATATACGCCAGAATTTTGCACAACTGTTCTAGGTTGAGATTTCACACACATATTTAACACCGTCATATTCTCTATGAGCCTGTAGTGCATTGGTTTTCGATGGTTTATCTTTGTCATATTTGTTTTTCGGATATTTCTTTTTAATAAGACCGTTTATTTTCTAATTTGAATTGTTTAGGGACGACATCAAAAGTTCAATGTAGGATAAAAAACTTAATTCACATAGTTTTTTCACTGACACCCCCACCTCTCTCTTAACTTAATTTGGGAAAAATTGATTTACCAATAGGGATATATGTAAAAATCGATTTTAGATATACCAAACTTGTAGAATTTTAACCACCCCACCCCAAACTATTTGATTTAGTTGTTTATCCTACATCGATATTTTGATGTCGTCCCTTACATTATTCATGACATACCACATCTCCTTATTTTCATGTAATCTCTAAAATTAAAAAAAAATGATATCACAACCTGTTTGCATATTTAGTCTAGTATGTTATAAATCTTTAAAAAAACAAAACAAAACACATTGTTTTAAAATAATTTAATATGTCACACATAGTTTGGTTAAAGGTCTAAAGATTTCGGCTACTGTCCGGGTCTAGTCAATTTTGTATAATGTGTCCAAAACGGACCTTGATTAGAGAACTAAGATGGACGTCGATAAGGAAGCTAAAATAGGACGTCGATCAGATAGGCATAACATTGGCCATCGATTTGGAAGATATTTTATTGTGACGTCAGCTTTGACGTCGAATTGAGGAACGGACTTCGATAAGAGACCGGACGTCGATCTGAGTCTTACATATATAACATGAGGAACGGGTATTAGAAAGAAGAAAATATGACATTATTCTTAAGATTAAATAAGTCCAGGTAAATAAAAAACAAAAACAGAATGTATGTTGAAAATACATAAGACAAATTCATTATTGATTCAAGGAATAAATTGTTTTATGGTTTATCGATATCATAACATCCATATTAACGGGCTAGTGATTACCTTAATATAAGCAACTTTGAAAATTCGTCCCCGAGGCCTCGGAAATCGTTTAATTATTTTAACTATACAGTGCACCTGAGATCATCCCCATTTTTAATGGAGTTCGTGTTGACCTGTCTTTAGTTCTCTATGTTGTGTTTTATATCTGTTGTTTGTCTGTTTTGTTTTATCCATGTCGTCGCAATTCATATTCGACCTATTGAGTTTAAATGTAATTCCTTTGATATTTTTCGCTTCACTTTTGACGAAGTTTATTTGTTGCGTGTGTTTCCTTTTATAATTTTAATATTAATACAGAAAACATGAAATAAAGGTAGAGAAAATATTTAATTAACGTCTGTTTCTGTAATTTACTCTATTTTGTTGTAGATAAATCACCAAATTTATTAATTAAGGTTGAGTCCGCCTTTGTGTTGATTTATTGTAAGTTCGTTACCAAAAACAATAACGCTTAAATTGATCGAATATTATACATGAATGATGCGAGTTAAATTTAAATTAGGATTTTTATACTGTTTATTTGTATTTTATTACAAAATAAGATTCCTGTTAAAATAAATGACGTCAAATATTTCAAATTATGAGATTTCTTTCAAAGCATAAATCAGTTATTATCCATTCGTTTGATGTGTTGGAGCTTTTGATTTTGCCATTTGATTAGGAACTTTCCGTTTGAATTTTCCTCGGAGTTTAGTATTTTGTGATTTTGATTTTCAATATTGATATTTTCTTATTTTCCTATTGGGGTTAAGCTGAGCGTTGTTGTGACAGTGTACTTTGACTGGTTTTTTTTGTAATGATGATGCAGTTTCAAAATCATCCCGTCGCATCGGGTTTCTTTCGCACTATGTCCAAACTCAGCGTTATTTTTTTTAATCTTTCAAATGGTATAAAATTGTTATATTTGGTACATTTCATAGTGCCCGAAAAAAAAGAGAAATCTTCGAAGAACAACATTGACATGTTCCCGGTCTATACAAAAAAAATGTGATTTTTACAAAACTTTTTTTTATAAACAGCTGATTGACAAAAGTGAATAAAAACTAACATGCATCTTTAACTTAATTCCTGAATATTCCCAACATTTCCCAATAGTAAACCAATTTGTTGGTCACAGGTAAATGCAATCAGTTGAGATCAAGTGAAATTGTGCATAACTGATGTAACCTTCGTGTAACTGAAAAGTCCCCACCCAGCGTTGTCGTTGTTATGAAAAACGATAAAGTTTTTGTCGTGACCAGCATGTGCGTGGACGGATAGGTTAACTAAAGTCTGGACAGGCAGTAAAACAACGTCTGGTTCGTTTGATCGTATAATCTCAGCTCAATATAGTAACATGATACATAACAATAGAACAACGTTAACAGAAGATATGATGACGTTAACAATGTGAATGGAAACGGCGTTAAAAGTAGTGTTAACGTTTGACGCGTAAGTTAAACTGTATCTAAATCACCGACATACTTGGGGCCACCAGATGCAATGTCCATTAGCTGTGATATATAGTGGCATGCGGAAAGAACAAAAATAGATTGATCTCACAAATAATTAAAAACATATTAAATTATTAGATTACGTAAAAAACTCTTTGAATTTGACAGTCTTTTCACAAATAAGAAAAATTAACAAGTCTGTTCACACACGTTAGTTTCTTAGTTCACTTCGTCTCAGATAACATTAACCTTTATCCGGTACGATCAAAGCTGACGTCAAGTACGTATAAGAAGCGAAATAGATCGCATCTATGTGTAAAAACAATAGCCCAAACAATCTAAAATTGACTTTGCCTGAGGGAGTTTAAACCTAACTTCTTTATAACAATCACAATTTACACTGTTATAAATCGTATCCGATCACAGAAGTATTGACTACCGAGCTGATGATACTGTCGTTGACTGATAATTAACAAGCAGCGGTATCGACCAAGTGCAATAAAATAACCAACAACACTTTACCAATTTAATATGTCCAACGATTTAAATCAACTTTCACCAGGAACACTCTAAGTCGAATATTTGAAAACCAAGGACGGGAAACAGTTGAAGAGCTATACGACAAAGAAGCACACAAGATAATAGTCATTCCACTGACATCTGGTTCATATGATTGTAGAACACACAGTAAATTATAGTTTTTATATTCATGGTTAGACCATTGTAAGAATAATATAGATATTCATTTTATATTGACCTCATTGCTAACGGTGTTCATTTGTGATCACTAAATCACTAAATCAAATTATTCTTTGACATTGTTGAAAGGTGCAGTTGTCTTTTTGATAGGAATTGAAAAAAAAAATGACAACCTTTTCATTGATCGTTCGACAAAATTTGCTTTGAATTATGCATGTTATAAGTACTTGCTATAAAAGACTCTCGTAGTAATATTTGGTCATACCAAAGAATGCAGGCTGTACAGAGGTTTAGGTCATTTTAAATTTTCTTGGTTTTTCCATTAATTGGCGTGCTGAAGTTGGGATCATATGCAAAATCTCGTTTAATATTTCATAAATAAAAAACACTAGTTACAGTCGAGATTGACACCATTTGTTGGTCGAAATAGCGTCAAAAAACTTTAGATTTATGTGCAGTGCTTTGTTTTGTTTTGTTTTGATTTGTTTTGATTTCATCATTTTGTTTGAGGCGCTGTATGCATGTCGCCCGTCGTCAGCCGCTGCTTTTTGTTCCTCCTTGTTATTTTCTATAAAATTGTATTTGGATTTATGGATAAATATGCATACAGTATTGTTTTGAATACTTTGATATGATTCCTATTTATTTATCATCATATGCACCAAAAACATTTTGTATCCATCAGATTTATAACAAGTCTTTGAACACTCGTAGATTTATTTCATTTAGCTTGACAAGTCCAAGCTATAAAAATGTAATGCGTAAATATTTGAAAGACAAAATGCGGGGTAGATTGTTGTAACACACTTCATATCCATACATGTAGTTTATGTAAAAATTATTCAATTTAAAATTACAAAAACGTAGTATAAGTTCTTCTTTCACGTTGTAGTTCTGGCTTCTTGTGCAACCATCCTGAGTAATTGTTCTGGAAAACAGTACAAGAAAAAATTAAATGAAACGATACCAACATACATATTAAATGTACATTAACTGCAATAGAATATTTACAAAAATGTACATCTAGATCTTCTGGTATAAGCGTTATTAGTGTCTGTGCATGCATGACTAGAGAAACAAATCAAGTTTGTTACAATCGGAAATAGGACACAATCCGTACATTTATAGACAGAGTAAGGAAATCAATCAAATATTTTCATCCTAGATTCAAAGATTGAAATTTGTATTTGTGTCGTACGCGCGTTTCGTTTATGAAAGACTTATCAGTGAATCAAAAAAGGTAAAAAGATAAAAAAAAAAAAAAGGACATAAAGGTAATATAAAGTACGATGTTGATGAGCATTCAAGACAAATATTTCCACACTCGAGGCACGTATGTTTTTTATTTTATAACATCATAGCTATGAGTGTTGCTGTGAATTAATATATGTACTAAACAATTTCCATAACTGATAGTAGGATAGGTTGTGAGAGTCGTAAAATCCCTAACATAAAAAAGAAGCTATTTGCAAATTCAGTGTTTTTGAAAATTTTACTTTCAAGCATGAGAGCATAAAAATCATGGCATGATTTTTGTTGAATAGCTTCGCCCACAAAACCATTAATAAAAAAAAACACAAACGAACAACGTGTGCCCTACACGATTAAGACAATGATTTATCGAGATAAGGGCAACAAAGTTTCTTAAGTTTATAAAACCAGGAGCTATCCACCGTTTTATACATCAGTAAATGTCTGTATCACGTCAGGAATATGAAAGTTGTTATCCATTCGTTAGATGTGTTTGAGCTTTCGATTTTGCCATTTGCTTAGAATTTTCCTCGGTGTTTGGTATTTTTGTTATTTGACTTTGAACTTTCAGTTGACGTTCAAATGAACAAATGCTAAACAAGAATCTGCGTAATGAACTACTTTGGAAATAACTAAAAGGTTTTATCTGCACGTTTTTTGGGACATTTTTGACAATTAATTTTCTATTGAAAATGTCTTGACATGTTCTTCAAGTTTGACAAACAGACTGTCCCTCTGGTATTTTTCGCCCCTCTTTTCAGCCATTCATACTAAATCGTCTCTTAAAATGTAGAATCAATAAAATAAAAGATACAGATTAGTCTGAATAAATTGATAACATCGTTTGGTCTTTTAAAGTAATAAGTAAAAATCAAAAAAATCGTCACTTGTACGTCTAGAAATGAAGATGCTAAAACTAAAGCTTGTTTATTGTTTTGATATCAACATAATATTGGATAAATATTTCGGACCAAATCCTTTGTTTTATTTGTATATAAGATAAGTAATGGTGACTTTTTTCAATTGATCACCAAACAAAACAACTGATTTTAAAGACATTAACATGAGGAAAAATAAAATCATTATACCATTTTATGATGATTTATTTTTTGTGAGAAGAAAACCAAGTTATAAAAAACGACTGGATATTTGTCTTTATAACTTTTTCAAGGTTCATTTTCTTAGCATGTATTCGGATATCTTATAAAAAAAGCAATTTAAGAAAATACATTAATGCCTATTGCTTGCTTTATGACAATGTTTTATTAAAATGGTTTACTGTAACAACGATTATGTGGGAGTTATATATATGAATTGCTTCCAGTCTGTACCTGCATAAATTTTCATCTCAAGGATAATCGCAACTCTGTTTCGGAATAACAAGCTTTCAAATAAACTCATCATAGATATAAGGATTGAAATATTATATTTGCGCCCAACGCGCGTTTCGTCTACAAAAGACTCATCAGTGTCGCTCTAAAAAAAAATGTTAAAAGGGCCACATAAAGAACGAAGTTGACGAGATAGTTACTACTTGATCGATTAAAAATAATAGAACTTAAAAGAGAAAGCAAATGTCTTCCTGTTTTTGCGATACATTCATTTTGAAAATTTGGTAGCAAATGATTTCTCTAGAATTGTCGTACATTTAACATCGGCAAATTGTTATTTAAGAAATATGTACAATAGTTAAGGATTTATTAGATTTTCAGAATGTTTCTTAAAACGACCAGAAAGAAAATAATAAAAAAAAAAGTATGGGTTTGCAAAAATAGCAAATATTTTTAAATTCCAACTACGAGATAAAACTAAATGATTTAAGAACATCTGACAAAAGGTTTAAAAAAGCAAATCTAACACCCTTAACGTTTATAGTTTCCAACTACAACACATGTGCGGGAGTTATATATAAATGTATATCCAACAAAATAAGGAGATGGTGAACATTTCGCATTTATTCCATGTTAATTCATTTTGTAACATGATATTGTCATTTGTCTCATTTAATTAGCTTTCTTATTATACGCTAGGCAAAATATTGAAATATATTGTACACTGCAAATTTTGTAATTGCCATGTTTTAGGGGTAATTTGTAAATAAGTATAGGTAAAGAGAGTCAGATGAGTATGCCACAATGAGGCTACGCTAGAAGATGGAAATATGACTTATAATTAAGAATCTATTTTTCACAGTTTATTTAATCTATCTTTTAGAAAATTGTTATATTATAGTTCGTTTCTGTGTGTGTTACATTTTAATGTTGTGTTTCTGTTGTGTCGTAGTTCTCTTATATTTGATACGTTTCCCTCAGTTTTAGTTTGTAACCCGGATTTGTTTTTTCTCTATCGATTTATGAGTTTCGAACAGTGGTATACTACTGTTGCCTTTATTTATAACCCAAATAACAAAATGTTCCACATTAGATGCTAGAAAATCCTTCATTTTACATTGGTATCACTCTAACTTGATTTGCATACATTGTAGCATTTCAAACGAAAGAAAGATTAATTAAATGGTTAGATGAAAGGAAGACACATCCGATGAGCAAAATAGTTTCATAATAGGCACATATATATATTATATCCTATACGCACTGTTACAGCATTGATATAAAAGAGGGACGAAAGATACCAGAGGGACAATCAAACACATAAATCGAAAATAAACTGACAACGCCATGGCTAAAAATGAAAAAGACAAGCAGACAAACAATAGTACACACGACACAACATAGAAAACTAGGGATGATCTAAGGTGCTCCGGAAGGGTAAGCAGATCCTGCTCAACATGTGACCACCGTCGTTTTGCTTATAAACTAGGAAAAAGTATAAAGTGTCAGCATAGGTAGAGTTTGTACAGCTTTTACCGACTTGAAGATGGCACAATTAAAATGTCGGTCTCAACTCAATGATGATATAATCTTTGCAAAGCTTTATAATCCTAGAAGTAGAAGTTATGTCTGGGTACATGACAATATGACTAAATGGTTTAATTAAGGTTTTAGATAAACACGAGGTTGTGTTTTATCATCATGGATAATTGCAGTACAAAATGTTTTAAAAACTGTTATAATTGTATGATATGTTATTAGTTATGATATAAGTATTTTGAGAACCAGGGTCTATTTCTGCATAATTTTCGGTACAAATATTTCATTGGATTTAGTTAATACACAACACTGGAAGGTAATACAGAAAAGAATTCTAATATAGAAGATGAACTTAATTTCGTTTAAACGGCCATTATATATAAATTCATATGACAAAACTCATCATACTTGAAGCTGTACATTTTAAGTATCGTTTTAGCTAACTGCTAGATAGTTATAGATTGTCGTTGGTTATCTCAACGAGATTGATTTTTCTCGTTTGAGCCGGTACGGCGAAAGTGGGAAAAGCAATCGATTTGAGATGACCAATGATAATCTGATTATCAATCACTGTTTATTTGTATGTTATGGCAATCTGAGAAAGCAAAAAAAAATTTAATTTAAGACCACTCATAACACAAATATGTTTTTATTTTGATTTTAGATCAGTATTAAAGAGTGAAACTATTTTAAGATATCAAATCTTGTGTTTGTCCTTTACAACCAAAAATAAATTTTGACACATCAGCTGATATTTGTAATTTATTGACTTGGTATTGACATACATGTTTTGTGGTAATGTTACAGTATAAGTATTAACGGTGGATATTTTGTTTGCATTTATTTAAAAATTCAATTGTTCGGATTGTGTGATGACACTGTGGAAGTTATAGATGTATCTCTCTCTGTTTACGGAAAGTCATCCAAGAACATGCACGAAGAAAAACAAAAAGGGATTTAAATGATAACACTGGAAAAAAATTAAAGACTTACATTTGACCCCATAGATTCCTTAACTATCACACAACTCATAGGAATAGCGTGTTATAGAACATAGTTTTTCTACTATTTTTTACATATTGAAATGCCAGTAACAAGGCAGAAATATGACAGTTATTTTCCATTCTTTTGATGTATTTGAGCTTTTAAAATGTAAAATCTCAAAAATACTGAACTCCGAGGAAAATTAAAAAGGGAAGTCCCTTTATTTTTCTATTTGATAAAGGAATTTCCGTTTTTTATTTTCCTCAGTGTGATCGATATTTTTCCTAGTATACTTCCTCATTTCATCTAAAAGTGTTAAAAGATATTGCTCCACATATGGTAACCGTCATACTGCTCATGCAAGTAAAACCAAGGAATACGTTTAATGTGGTATGTCGCATTCGTGAAAAAGAGGACCGATTATGGTTATTACAATTGGAAACTGATATTCCATAATGGTTAATCAACTGGTGATGGCGCCCTCAAATTTTTGCAGGTATTATTTCAACTTTATTACTAGGCACTCTTTATTTAAAAGATTCCCTGTAAGCAGTAAGTGTTATAAGTAGCAATTCTTGTAAGCAAACGTTTCAACTTGTTTTAAAAATAAGTCGTGTTGTTCTGCGGTTTGCATGTTGTATCGTGCCATTTTAGCTGCAAATTATTTTTTTCTAAAAAACGTGCAAAAATCAATTGGAAATTAGTTTTTCAGTCTTAATTCTTTTTGTATACCAAAATATTAAACAAATGCATGGCTTTAAATAAATAAATTCTAACAAAGTACTGAGTTCTTAGAATTGGACAACCAACAAATAGGTAATACAAAACACATGAAACGTGTGACACCACTCTCGAAATAGCAGTAATGG